>CM044005.1:91065977-91323477 GCA_024085815.1 Flaveria linearis | reverse complement strand
GTGTAGCGAGGTAATTCTGAGTAGTACTACTGGGTCTGACAAACCCCGCCCAGGCTAGTCGCGCTAGCTTGATTAGAGGTCAAACGGGTGCATTATTGACCTAACATTTGTCACTGTCTGGTGAGACGTGACGGGGAAACAACAAACATATTGGACGTACAAACAGTCAGCTTCGGTTCGAAACGCTAAGTAACATGATTATAGGCTAGCTACCTATCGATATGCTTTAATTACTATACCATTTCAAACAGTTACAAATAGTCGAATAGTTACAACAGTCGAACAGTTACAAACAGTATAACAGTTACAAACATTTTTATCTGTGATAAACCTGTGAACTCACCAACTTTATGTTGACACACTTTAGCATGTTTTCTCAGGTCACAGGAACGCAGCTCATGATGCACGATTAAGGACGCACTCAGGACATTCATTCATAAGTTTCATTTAGTTGCATTGAATATTTGTTTTGGCATAACATTTTCAGACTTTCAGTATAGTTTACATTTCAGTTTTACGCTTCCGCACTGTTATTCATTTCTTTTATGTAATCTGATTTAAGTCAAACGTTTATTTTTAAACTCATATAATGTCGTTTGATATGACCGTGTCTGAGATCTTGGTATGTCACACGCCTAACGGTAAAATCCCGTTTGTGGAAATTAAGGGTGTGACAATTGTCAGACTTGGTTACGGCGTTCCCCGGAAACCGTACTGCCTCCACAAGGGTTACCCCTCTGGAGAAACAGCCGGATGAAAACCGGGGTCGAGCTCTGAGAATCGGCCTCCGCAGCATTGGCTTAAAGGAAAATTCTCTTCATTGCTCTAAATGTCCCCAAACCGATGTCAAAGAGGTTCGAACCCCTGACCTCCACACTTAATACTAGTTTATGATAATAGCAAGAAGATGGTTGGCTTTAATAAATTGGTTTCGCGTGGCAACCACTCATGTTATGCCGTCATAATGCATGCTAATTCTAAGCTTTAAATGCACTAATTACCTCTATAAGTGTAACTAGCGTGAGAACCCGCGATTCGCGACGGGGACTTGACGATTTTCAACAAAATTAAAATAGAAACACAGATAAAAAACACTTATTAACGAAAACCTACGACGCACGTTGTGTAGTCTTTTTATTTTGTTAAAAGCACGTCTCAATGAAAACTTTATATAGCAAATGTGGCACATCCTTTTTCTAGCTTTTTACTCTGTCTTGAAATACCACCTCTGATCCCGTGGTGGATTTTTTCACTTAAACTATTATATTATTAGTTCAAATACAAATTAAACCTTATTGATTTGATTTCTTTTCAATTATGCTTTTTATATGAATGGATAAAACATAAGTTAAAACCTCTTATTTGTTTCAAAAAATTTCACCTTAAAGTTCCAAAATAAAATACCACCCCTGACACGCATACTATTACGCTTGACTAGGCATGTTTTATGATTTTTTTAAAATAATCATATTATGAATGAATTAGCTATGAAAAGTTTGAAAAAGTATGCTGAATTAAGATGTTTTGTTAGTTCCAAATGTTTTCGCCCCTTGAGGTTCTCATGCGATTAAGTAACTTGGGGTGCAAGGGTATCGGTTGATTAGATGTTTCAAGTGTTGTGTTGACTTATTTGTTCTAAACAAACCTATGATGATTAATGTTTAAAGTGAACTTTTTAGTAAAATTATATACTAATATAATTAAAGTACTATGTAATGAAGTGAAAGATAATGTAAGATTTCATAGTGGAACATAATGAATTGATAAATGAGCCTAATTGTTTATGAAAAACATTGCAAACACGACTATAGAATTGGAGCTGCATTACGGAGTCTCGATTGACGGTATGCTTATCGCAAGTGACTAATGCCATCAGGGGCATTGTCAATTGCTTTGACTACAGGAGTACAAGGTCTTGCACTTGTGTAAACCAAACAACTATAAGGGTCTGTCTTTATTACTTATCTGGGCTTCTTGCTAATATGGTAAGGACATGGATCCGAGAAAGTGAAACGAATGAAATAAATGAAAATATTAATAAACTAATATTAATAGTTATCTTTTTCTTTAACTCAAGATTAAACTTTCATCTTCTCCTTTAATTTTTTGTTCCATCCAGATCTTGAATACCGCGTAGCACCTGTAATTCTTCAATCTTAATTCTTGGAGTAAATTACCATTTGCATCCTTGTGGTTTGGTGATTTTGACCATTTGCATCCCTACAGTTTAAAAATCCTCATATACACCCTAACGTTTCATTTTTGTTTCCATTTGCATCCAAATTACTAACGACGTTAAATAATTCAGTTAATTTTTTATAAAATGACGAAATACCCTTGACACAATTTAATGGACCATCCACGTCATCTTCTTCTTCTCCTTTGACCACCACAAACTCCATTTCTCTCTCTCTCTCTTTCTTTCTCAGACATAAACACACACACATCCTCTCTATCTCCCTTATCACTCCATCACCACCACCATCAACACCATCAACATCTTCGTCGCGATTCAGGCTCTGAAACTCCATCAACACCATCACCATCAACACCATCAACATCAACACCATCAACATCAACACCATCAACATCAACACCATCAACATCAACACCATCTCTTTCTTTCTCTCTCTCTTTCTTTCGCTCCGATGCCGCGATTCAGGCGGCTGTACCCCTCATCCAAGCTCTGAAACTCGCCCCGGAGATCTGAGTCGGGGCGCTTTAGCCGGAGATCTGAGTCGCCGGTGACGATGGTGATACCCGATGGTTCGTTTGCGTTTGCGCTTGATGTGGCGGAGGAGGCTGGGGTTCCCGTCATTTACTTTGAGACGGTGAGCCCGTCTGCGCTTTGGACCTATTTGTGCCTCCCCAACCTCGTCGGAGCCGGTGAAGTTCCGATTAACGGTGAGCTACCTCTAAGCTGTGTTTTCTTTTTCGGGCATTGCACGTAGTCATAGATAATAATTACTTTAATGTGGATTAATGTTGTGGATTAAGAGGTTTGCTACCTTAAAACCCCTAACCCACTACCCGTCAAGATCTGTGGCTGCAGGTTGTGACTCGTCGATTTGATCGGAGTTATTGAGATCGAAATGTTGGTATTCGAGGGGTTGATTGAAGACGTACTGTGAGGCTGCTAGTTCAATCGGGTGTTGGTGGTAATGGGTCTCCGGCGGTGATTGGTGGTGGTGGGATATTTGGGGGTAGAAGTTGAGGGATTTGAGGCGGTGGCGCCACCACGTACCTCCTCCGCTGGAAATGGTGGTGGTGATAGAGTGATGAGAGAGAGAGAGAGAATATGTGTGTTTTTATGTTTGAGAAAGAATGAGAGAGAGAAAGAGAGTTTGCGGTGGCGGCGGTGGCGGCGGTGGCGGTGGCGGTGGACGGTGGTGGGTGGGTGGACGGGTGGTGGACGGGTGGTGGGTGGGTGATGGAGGTGTTGACTCCAGCGAGAGAGAAAAAAAGGGTAGTGGGTTAGGGTTTTAAGGGCATTTTCGTCATTTTATAAAAAATTAACTGAATTATTTAACGTCGTTAGTAATTTGGATGCAAATGGGAACAAAAATGAAACGTTAGGGTGTATATGAGGATTTTTAAACTGTAGGGATGCAAATGGTCAAAATCACCAAACCACAAAGATGCAAATGGTAATTTACTCTAATTCTTGTTTCTTGCTTTCACCCCATAACAAGACCTCAATGCAACGATCATATATATGCATCCCTTGTGATTATCCTTCTTCAAATCCTTTCGAGTATACACATCTAAAATAAATCCAAACACTTGAATAAGAACACAAAAATTAATCACCACCATATCCATTAGTTTTTGTGCTTCTTTTCTTCATGAATCATCAACAAATTTATCTTTCCTTTTCCCCTTATCACCTCCTTGATTGGATCTTCACAATTCCAATTTCTTCGCAGGTCCTAGAAACTAGTTCTTGAGCACCGATCAGAAAAAAAACTTGCCCGCTACCTTACTGCTTCTATTGTTTTTATTCTTTATTTGCCAGGTAAGACCACATTCATAGCATCCTATTTTAACGATTCTTTTCTCGTCCACCTACCCGCAAATCTGATCGGATATCTTCTTTCTAAAAACCAATCTACCCTAATTGATATGTTATTATTGGCGGGGAAGGAATAAAATTTGTTGTTGATCCTGACCTTGATGATCTTGTTAATAGAACCGATCTCACGTTGATCGACTTCATAAAAATCCATACACTTTATCTTTCGCTATGTTTGTTGTTCCCTTTCCGGATACAATCGGTGGTTAGTTTTCCTGATTTCATGTTCATTGTCTTTAATATTTGAATCTTGATTTTGACTACACCCAAGTTTTTAATCTCCTACCTTTCTTTTTAGGTATGAGCTTCACCTTAGCTATGATACCAATTGTTAGCTTGGAATCATAATATCAAGATAAAAATACATCAAGAATTTAGAGACAACCCGTCTCACATCTAAGAATTTATTATAAACAAAATCATATCAAATAGTTTATACTTACCCCAATCTAATTCAAACATTATTTAAATAATCATATAGTTAAACAAACTCAATCCTTGTTTAATACAAAATCAACTCTTTTTCAAACACAATAACTTTCAAAGAAAATCTATTCATTCCTCTCTATTTTTTAATACAAGAGACACAATGTACTTTAGCTAAGTTAATAAGTTGTTGCTTGCACATATGAACACACACTCTCTCTCTCTCTCGGATTTCACCTTTTTCTTTTATTATTTTTTATTTTAAATTTAGTTTAAAATTTCTTTGATTCTTGTTCTTGGTTTCTTATAATTTTAATCAATTATAGTATTTCAAAAAAACTTAATTATTAAATGTTAATCTAGGTGGTCGATGGTTCTATATAGTTTTTCTCTTCAACCAATGATTTTTTGAGATAGTTTTTGTATTTCTTAACATACGTTTTTACAACAATGTGATTTTTCATGTTTTCCAAATTTATACTAACGACATGTTTTTTTTATCTGTGTTTCTTCTTTAAAAAACAATCGTTGCAACTAGCGGACTCTATTTGCTAAAATTGTATACTTAACTCATACCAGAAAAACCTATTTAAATATTTTTTTCTTTTTTTTAATTAAAACTAATTTCCCGTGCTTTTTTGCTTGTACTCATTTTATTTCTTTTTTTTATTAGATATAACTGTAGACATAATGCATCATTTGTGTATCATAAGATTCAAACGTCTACCAAGCATTCGAAATGAGTAGTGACGGATTTAAATATTTCCAGTTGGGAACCAGAATCGATCATGTTAAAATGGTTCAAGCAAGAACAATAACATTAAATCACAGTAAAACTAATGTAAGGCTTCGTTCCCGGGACGCTTACAGCTGGTCGATCATCGCACATAAAACATATATTTTCATCCTCTTACATAAAAGCGTTGCAGTGGAAACATTTAAACATACATTTCGTTTCTATATAAATGCTTTTGCAAGTTAATACAACATTCATTTCAAACATAGTTTGTTCGCATTACAATACAAAAACATTAAACAAAAGAATGCCATCCACAAGAGCCAAGTAGCCGGTCGTGCCATCCTCAGCAACGTTACCTGCAACTGGAAACACATAAAAAGTCAACGTTGCTGAGTGAGTTCTAGTTTTATAATGAAACATACTTTTCTTTCGTTAAAACCGTTCTTTACTTTCATGCGATTATACATCATACGTACACATAGATAATATCATTATTATTTTCATCATTCATACTTTCATTCATTCATTCTTTAACTTTCGTTCATTCATCGTACTTTCTTGTCATTCTTACTCTTTCATCATTACCTATTTTCTTTCCATCAACCATAAACCTTACCCTTCTGTTTCGTGGTACTGGACCTAGGCCTATCATAGACCTTCTACAACGGTGCAGCGCACCTCTGGCCACAGTACCTAAGGTAAAGTTTAGGTGTACCATTGCCATATGCAATACCCTTCTGTTCCTGGTACTAGACCTATGCCTATCATATACCTTCTATAACGGTGCACCGCACCTCTGGCCACAGTACCTAAGTTATGCATCAATGGTTCTATACAAATGGTCAATCAAAAAGAAAAACCCCGATATGTATCCTCCCGGGGTAGCGAACCCACACACCGTTGGGCTAACACCTTTCAATGGCGTGTCCCTTCCGAGTCTGTTGCGACAGCAGGGTCGCTCACCTCATACATTTGCTTGCAAGCCTTTCATTCGTTCATTCGTTCATTCGTTCATTAATGCATGCATTCTTTCTTTACGTTCCTCTTTTCATTATCTTCCACTTTACGTTACATAATACTTTTCATTCATTTATTAACGTAACACGTAAAGCCACGGGAAAGATAAACATACATCATAATAGGGAACATCATCATACACAGATAGCATCATCATACAGGGCAACATCATATAGGGCAACATCATACATACGTAACATATATCATGCATAATCATGCAACGTCATCATCATCATGCCCAACATAACCACTAAGGCCTCAACAATCATCTTACATGAACTTACGATAACTTCCACGTCAATACTTATATTTGCACTTTCCCCAGAAAGTCAGTAATTAAACTACGCTTTTCCTCGGGTACACAAGCCCTACCTGGGCGTATGGGCACCCTTCAGTCGTATGGCCTCCCGTGCGACTGAACCCCATGCGTATGAACACCAGGCGACTGAGCCTCGTGCGTAAGGACATCCATGCGAATGAACGCTATGCGAATGGACCTCATGCGATTGAACACTAAGCGAATGAGCACTTATGCGAACGGACTCTCAGTCGCATGACTCCCCATGCGACTGGACCCCCAGTCATGCGACTGAACCTCAGTCATGCGAATGAACTCCAATTACACTTCAATCGGCCATATGGCCTCCAGTCGGTCGCCTAGCCCTAGCTGGTGTAGAATGCAGTTCATCCCGAATCTAATCTGCCATTTTCAACCTCCAAGCTCATCCAAACCCATTCTAGACCCAAATCAATCATCCTAGACCTTAGGAATGCATACCACAACACCATTCAAGCACACCCAAGCCCGGAAACAAACTCCAAACGCATCACACGCAAACACATACAAATAGGTCAAACACACACACATAAAACGGGTTTACTATGTTTCCAGCCCCAAATCAGTTGAAAACCATTAAAATAGGGGTCCTAGAACTCACACAAACTACCCCGAGAAGTAGAGCTTCGATTTGACCCGCTATACGACGATTTTCGCGCTCGAATCCACCCGAACCAACCCTTTTTCTCTCTTTTCTCCCTTTCTTCTTCTCCTCTCTTTTCTTGGCTGAAATATGGGTGTGGGGAAAGGGTAAGGGCTGCCTTCTCCCTTCAAATATCTCCACTTACCCAACTTTCTCATGTTGGCGAGTTTGGTCCTCCGACTTTGGATTTATTTCCTTTTCTTCTTTCGTCGGTTTCAAAGAAAATATCCGGGTGTTACAAGTCCACCCCTCTTATATAGGTTTCATCCCCGAAACCTGTTATTCTTCAGATCTTTCCTTTCGGCTAAGGGCATCCGCCACCACGTTGGCTTTGCCCGGATGATAATGGATCTCATAATCATAATCCTTTATGAGCTCCAACCATCTTCTCTGCCTCATGTTCAAGTCCTTCTGCTTGAAGAAATACTTCAAGCTCTTGTGGTAAGTGAAACTGGTGCACTTCGTCCCGTAGAGATAGTGCTTCCAAATCTTTAGTGCAAAGACCACAGCTGCTAGCTCCAAGTCATGAGTAGGATAGTTAACCTCATGAACCTTCAATTGTCGGGATGCGTAGGCTATAACTTTCCCTCTCTGCATTAACACGCACCCCAATCCCGAGTAGGAAGCATCAGAATAAACCACCAGATCTTCACTTCCATCGGGTAATGACAAAACAGGAGCTTGAGTTAGCCTCGTCTTTAACTCCTCGAACGCCTTCTCTTAAGTTAGACCCCATACAAACTTTACATCTTTCCGCGTCAACTTGGTTAGTGGAGAAGCGATCTTAGAGAAGTCTTGAATAAAACTTCGGTAGTAGCCGCCAAACCTAAGAAACTACGGATCTCGGATGGCGTCTTTGAAGGCTTCCATTGCATCACCGCTTCCACCTTTGTCGGATCCACCGTAATCCCCTCCGGATTCACCAAGTGACCCAAGAATTGAACCTTACGCAACCAAAGCACGCATTTGGAGAACTTGGCATACAACTTCTCCATTCTCAACGTCTCCAACAGCTGAATGTGACCGGCATGCTCTATCTCGCTTTTCGAATAAATCAGTACATCATCAATAAACACAATCACTGATTTATCCAACATCTGTCGACACACTCGACTCATCAAGTCCATAAAAGCAGCTGGCGCATTGGTCAAACCAAAAGACATAACAAGAAACTCGTAGTGACCGTAGCACGTGCGAAAAGCTGTTTTAGGAATATCCTGCTCTTTCACCTTTAGCTGATGGTAGCCAGATCGAAGGTCGATCCTCGAAAACTAACTGGCACCTTGAAGCTGATCGAACAAATCATCTATCCTCGGTAACGGTACCGATTCTTCACCGTCAACTTGTTCATCTCAAGGTAGTCTATACATATCCTCATACTACCATCTTTCTTCTTTACAAATAAGAACGGAGCACCCCAAGGAGAGATACTTGGCCTAATGAACCCCTTATCGAGCAGCTCTTGCAATTGCTCCCTCAACTCTTTCATCTCAGTCGGAGCCAACCAATACGGTGCCTTGGCAACAAGTTGGGCACCCGGTATCAGATCAATCTGAAACTCGATCTTGCGGTCTGGTGGCACTCCTGGTAAGTCTTCGGGAACATATCTGGAAAGTCACACACCATCGGTATATCAGACAATTGTGGTGTTGGCATATCCACATCCTTTACATAGGCCAAGTAGGCACTATATCCACGCCTCATGTACTTCCCTGCCGCCACCATTGAAATCACTTTTGGGATCATCGTGACTCGATACCCATAAACAGTTTCCGAACTCTCGTCAGGCGCTGTCAAACGAATCATCTTCTTGCGACACGCAATGTTCCACTCGAAGTCCGCCAACCAATCCATCCCAAAAACCAAATCGAAACCACCTAAGGTCATCACAAATGGTCTAACCGGAAATTTATGACCCTCTAATTCCACATCACAACCCTCTATCATCTTAGAAATCCTGGTGTAACACCCGGATATATTCCCTTGTAGCCGACGAAAGAAGAAAAAGAAATAAAGTCTAATGTCGGGGGACCAAACCTGCCAACGCACGAAAGTTGGGCAAATGGGGACCTATTAAGGGAGAGGGCAGCCAATTTCCCCCTCCCCACACTCATTTTCAGCTAAAGAAAGGAAGAGAAGAGAGAAAGAAGAGAGGAAGAAGAGAAAAAGAAGAGAAAAGTGGTGATTCGGGCTCGAAATTCGTCGAGTAGCAAGTCCAAACGAAGCTCTTCATCTTCTTCTAGCTTGTGTGAGTTCTAGGACCCCTATTTTGCTTGTTTTCAACCAATTTTAGGGCTAGAACACATAGAAACCCGTTTTTGAAAATGTGTGTGTTTGACCCATTTGGAGGTGATTGTGTATAGTGTGTTTAGAGTGTGATTTCGGGCTTATGTGTGCTTGAATGGTGTCATAGTATGCTTTCCTAAGGATTAGGAGGGTTGATTCGGCCTTAGAATGAGTTTGGAAGGGTTTGGAGGTCAAAAATCGCGACTGCAGTTCGGGATGAACTGCAGTCTGCGCCCAATTAGGGCTACGTGATTGGAGGGCCAATCGGCCGACTGAGGGGCGACTGGGGCTCAATCGCACGACTGAGGTTCAATCGCACGACTGGGGTCTAGTCGTATGACAGGTCATACAACTGAGATCCCAGTCGCATAGGTGTTCAGTCGCATAGCTGTTCATTTGTACGACTGAGAGCTCAGTCGCATAGGAGTCCATTCACACAGTGTTCATTAGCACAACTGAGAGTCCATTCGAACGATAAGAGTCCATTCGCATGATTGGGTGTTCATCCGCATGGGTGCTCATCCGCATAGGTCCAATCATATGGTGTTCAGTCGTATGGAGTCCATGCGACTGAGGGGTGTCCATACGCCCAATTAGGGCTGCTGCACTCGAAGGGAAGCATAGTTTGATTACGGACTTCCGCGGGGCATGCAGATGCAAGTTTTGACGTGGAAGTTCCCTTAGATACACGTAAGATGACCGTGGGGAGCTTAGAAGTGATGTTGGGCATGATGATGATAGTGTTGCATGTTATGCATGATGTATGTATGTTAAGTATGATGTAGCCCTGTATGATGGTGATGACTGATGACTGGTAAATGTCGATGTTCCTTGTTTTGATACGTGTTTATCTTTCCATGTCTTTACGTGTTATGATTAATAAATGTAATGAAAGTATTATATAACATAAAGTGAAAGATAATGAAAGAGGAACATGATGAATGAATGCATGTATTAATAATGAATGAGAGTAATAAAGTCTTGCCAGCAAATAAAGGAGGTGAGCAACCTTGTTGTTGCAACAGACTCGATATGGGATCCTTGTCTTGCGACCTCAGTAATAGTGGCTGTGTGCCACGAAGAGGGTAAAATCCTGACACTATGATCGACCATGTGTATAGAACCATCACTGCATATCCTAGGTACTGTGACCAGGAGGGTGCGGTGCGCCGATATAGAAGGTCTATGATAGGCCTAGGTCCAGTACCACGATACAGAAGGATGTTGCATGTGGCAATGGTACACTTAAACTCTACCTTAGGTGCTGTGGCCAGGAGGGTGCGATGCGCCGATATAGAAGGTCTATGATAGGCCTAGGTCCAGCACCATGAAACAGAAAGGTATTGTATATAGTGATAGTACCCCTAAACTTTATCTTAGGTACTATGGCCAGGAGGTGTGATGCACCGTTATAGAAGGTCTATGATAGCCTAGGTCCAGTACCATGATACAGAAAGGTAAAGTTTATGGGTTAAGTAAAGGAAAGAAGTAAAGATGAAAGGGTAAGAAAGTTAAAGAGGTACAAAGAATGAATGAAAGTTAAAGAATAAACGAATGAAAGTAATGAACGGAAGAGTCTAATGATAAAGTATGAACTGGGATCCTTGTCACTCGACCTCCGTAATCATGGCTGCGTGTCGTGAAAAGGGTAAAGTGTGACAAGATCTATATAGAAACAAAGATGATGAATGATGAAGCTAATAATGATGTTATCTATGTGTACGTATGATGTGTGATAGCATAAAAGTAAAGAAACGGTTTTAAATGAAAGTAAAGTATGTTTTATTATAAAACTAGAACTTACTCAGCAACGCTGACTTTTTATGTGTTTCCAGTTGGCAGGTAGTGTTGCCGAGGATGGCACGAGGCGGCTACTCAGCTCTTTTGGGATGGCATTCTTTTGTTTAATGCTTTTATGATGTAATACAACAATATACATTTTATAATTGATGAACGTTGTATTAACTGGCAAAGGCATTTATAGTAAATTGAAAAGTTATTTCAAAGTTTCCGCTGCATGATTTTTGTAATGATTATAAAATGATGTGTTTTAAGTGTGATGATCACCAGCTGTGAGGTGCCCGGGAACGGGGCCTTACAAGTTGGTATCAGAGCCAAAGTTTAAGTGAAACGGGTAAATTTTCAAAATAAACCTTAACTTAAACTGAAAATGGGACGGAAAGGGAAGGGATGCCAATCTGAGTAGCTGCGTGCCATCAGGTATTTTCTTTAATGTTAACCGGTATTATATGCGCATGTTATGTGGTTTATGTGCTGCTGATAGGTTTAGATACTGATGTAGTCAGGACAGGTAATGCTCAGGGTACGAAGAGTAAAGTAAGTGGCTAATCATAACTGGCCACTGTAATTAGGGACTTACTTTACTTGACATAAACTGAGCTATTCCCTTGAATAACCATGTTGGTGTTTGAATCTTTCAGTGTGTGATAGAGGATGGCCGGTGGTAGATCATCCAAAGCCTCACGTGGCGGACTTGGTGCTGCATCGCGGCCCAAAAGAGGCAGACCTAGAGTTGAGAAGGTTGTTCCTGAGGGACCCGAGACCCCTCATCCGGAGGGCGGTGATGAGAGTGCAAATTTAAGGGCCTTAGTGAAAGAGGCGGTGGTTGAAAAGGTGCATCAGGTCATGCAGACGATCTTACCGTCTGTGGTGACCGAAGTGATAAAGGCTGTACGGGAAGGGGAAAGGCAAGAGAAGAACCGATCCTCGGGAGGTCGGGAGCAACCGGAGACAGAGACGATTCCCTCCGATAATGAGGAGGAGGAGGAGGAGCCTGTGCAGGAGTCAGCACGAGGCTGTAACTACGGGGCATTTCAAAGGTGTAAGCCTCCTACTTTTGATGGAAACGGCATTGCTGCATCTGCTCACTGATGGGTGAGGGAAATGGAGGCTGTTTTAAACATCTGCGAGTGCCGGGAGGACCAAAAGGTAAAGTTTGCTGCCCACTCTTTCGTGGACTCGGCTCTGTGCTGGTGGGATAATATAGTCCAAGCCGAGGGTAGCAGGGCCATCGGGAGGATGAGATGGCCTGAACTAAAGAGGTTGGTTATTGAGTAGTTCTGTCCTCACCAAGAAATGGATAAGGTTGAGAGGGAGTTCCTGCAGCTGGAGGCGGGAACGATGACACACCAGCAGTACACCATGAAATTCAACGAAATGGCACGGCTGGTGCCTGATCAGGTGACGCCTCTGTCATGAAAGATAAAGCGGTACATTCAGAGTTTGCCAGCGGATATTCACCGGCACATGATCGCTGTCCGACCGAGCACGTTTAGGTCGGCAGTGGACTTGGCAGGAAGGCTATACGATGAGAGGGCTGTTGTGGTGATAACAGAAGGTAGTAAAAAGGGTGGTGGAGATCGAAACTGGAATGGGAAGAGGTTTGGTCGGGGTAATGCCCAGATGAGTAACAAGAAGGCACGGGTGGATGACCGCCGTGTGGTCACATCGGGTGCGGGTATGAAGAAGTGTGGCAAGTGTGGGAGAGAGCATAGTGGGGAATGTAGACTGGGGTTGAACGTGTGCTTCAGATGCGGGAAGCCAGGGCATATAGCCAAGGACTGTCATGCAATCCGATGCTATAACTGTGGCGTGGAGGGCCACGTGACTAAGGATTGTAAGAAGCCTAGGGCTGAGGGTTCCGGAGTGAAGAAGACGGGAAGTGAAGGACCGAGGGCGAGCGTCAGGGCATTCACTATGACACAAGAGGAGGCTAGGACGGACCCTGATGTTGTGTCCGGTATGTTTCTAGTGAACCAAACATTAGCTTCTGTGTTATTTGATTCGGGTGCCAGTAGAAGTTTTATTTCTGCTGCTTTCTGTGCTAAACTTCCTGTTAGAAGTAAACGTGTTGATGCGCCATTTGATGTAGAAACAGCCATAGGTAAGTCTACCAGGATTTCAGAGTTGATAGAGGGTTGTGATATGGAGTTAGAGGGTCATAAATTTCCGGTTAGACCATTTGTGATGACCTTAGGTGGTTTCGACTTGGTACTTGGGATGGATTGGATGGCGGACTTCGTGGCGAATATAGTGTGTCGAAAGAAGATGATTCGTTTGATAGTGCCTGACGGGAGTTCGGTAACTGTTTACGGGGACCGGGTCACAACGATCCCCAAACTGATCTCAATGGTGGTGGCGGGAAAGTGTATGAGGCGTGGATGTAGTGCCTACTTGGCATATGTGAAGGATGTGGATACGCCCCCACCACAACTGTCTGATATACCGGTTGTGTGTGACTTTCCAGATGTGTTTCCTGAAGACTTGTCAGGAGTGCCACCTGACCGAGAGATTGAATTTCAGATTGATCTGATACCAGGTGCCCAACCCGTCGCCAAGGCACCGTATCGATTGGCTCCGAAAGAGATGAAGGAGTTGATGGAACAGTTGCAAGAGCTGCTAGATAAGGGGTTCATTAGACCGAGTAACTCACCTTGGGGTGCTCTGGTCCTATTTGTAAAGAAGAAAGATGGTAGTATGAGGATGTGTATAGACTACCATGAGCTGAACAAGCTGACAGTGAAGAATCGATATCCGTTATCGAGGATTGATGATTTATTCGATCAACTTCAAGGTGCCAGTTGGTTTTCAAGGATAGACCTTTGATCTGGCTACCATCAGTTGAAGGTAAAGGAACAAGATATCCCTAAGACAGCTTTTCGCACGTGCTACGGTCATTACGAGTTCCTTGTCATGTCCTTTGGTTTGACCAATGTGCCAACAGCTTTTATGGACTTAATGAATCGAGTGTGTCGGCCGATGTTGGACAAATCAGTGATTGTGTTTATTGATGATATCCTGATTTATTCAAAGAGCGAGATAGAGCATTCTGGTCACATTTGAGAGGTGTTGGAGACATTAAGAAGGGAGATGTTGTATGCTAAGTTCTCCAAGTGCGCGTTCTGGTTGCGCGAAGTTCAGTTCTTAGGTCACGTGGTGAATCCGGAAGGGATCATGGTGGATCCGGCAAAAGTGGAAGTGGTGATGCAATGAAAGTCTCCAAAGACGCCATCCGAGATCTGTAGTTTCTTGGGTTTGGCATGTTATTACAGAAGATTCAATCAAGACTTTTCCAAAATTGCTTCTCCACTAACCAAGTTGACCCGGAAGGATGTAAAGTTTGTGTGTGGTCAAGCTCAGGAGAAGGCATTTGATGAATTGAAGATGAGGTTGACTCAAGCTTCTGTATTGTCATTACCCGATGGAAGTGAAGACCTGATGGTTTATTCTGATGCTTCCTACTCGGGATTGGGGTGCGTGTTAATGCAGAGAGGAAAGGTTATAGCCTATGCATCCTGACAATTGAAGGTGCATGAGGTTAACTATCCTACTCATGACCTGGAGCTAGCAGCAGTGGTCTTTGCGTTAAAGATTTGGAGGCACTACCTGTATGGGACGAAGTGCACCATTTTCACTGACCACAAGAGCTTGAAGTACTTCTTCGAGCAGAAGGATTTGAATATGAGGCAGAGGCGATGGTTGGAGCTTATTAAGGATTATGACTGTGAGATCCATTATCATCCGGGCAAAGCCAACGTGGTGGCAGATGCCCTTAGCCAAAAGGAGAGACCCGAGCCGATTCAGGTGAAGCCTTATCAGCTAATTATGACCTCTGACATGATGACGCAGGTCAAGGAGTTTCAAGACGAGGCTTTGAAAGAAGATCGTCTTAACTCCGAAAGAATGAGAGGTCTGGTCACAGAGTTGGGTGAAAACACATTTGGTGTTAGAACCCAGTTTGGACGAATGTAGATTCCACATTTTGGGGATCTACGGGTTAAGATCATGGATGAAGCTCACAAGACTCGATACTCTATTCATCCTGGTGCTAGAAAGATGTATCAAGACATGAAGAAAGATTATTGGTGGCCGGGTATAAAGCGTGACGTGGTGGAGTATGTGAGTAGGTGCCTTACTTGTTTGCAAGTGAAGACCGAGCACCAAAAGCCGTATGGAAAGATTCAACCTTAGGATATACCGGAATGGAAGTGGGAGCGCATCACCATGGATTTTATTACGAAGCTGCCACGTACTCCGAAAGGGTATGATGCTATATGGGTGATTGTTGACCGCTTGACGAAGAGTGCTCACTTTCTACCGATGCGCGAGACATATTCATCCGAGAGGTTGGCGGATCTATTCATCAAGGAGATTGTGACTCGTCATGGTGTGCCGGTGTCGATTGTGTCTGATCGCGACACACGGTTTACGTCCAAATTCTGGAAGAAATTCCACGACGCCATGGGGACGAGGTTACATATTAGCACGGCTTATCATCCCCAAACTGATGGTCAGTCAGGACCATTCAGACACTGGAAGACATGCTTCGGGCATGTGTGATTGGTTTCGAGGGAAGTTGGGATGACCACTTACCGTTAGCTGAATTCTCATACAACAACAGCTATCATGCCAGCATTGGTATGCCACCTTATGAGATGCTATACGGTAGGAGATGCAGGACACCAGTTTGTTGGGGTGATATTGGTTATAAAGAGTTAGGGAGCATCGAGATAATCGAGGCTACTATGGAGAAGCTTGAAAAGATCAAGGCCTTCATGAAGGTAGCCAAAGATAGACAGAAGTCGTATGCAAATAAACGATGCAGGCCGATTGAGTTCCAAGTAGGTGACCGAGTTATGTTGAAGGTCTTACCTTGTAAGGGTATCATTCGGTTCAGAAAGCGGGGTAAGTTGAGCCCGAGGTACATAGGCCCTTTTCGAATCATTGCTCGAGTAGGAGAGGTGGCCTATAGATTGGAGTTACCAGATGAGTTAAGTAGAATTCACCCGACATTCCACGTATCTCATCTGAGAAAGTGTTTGGCAGATGAGGATATGATTGTTCCACTGGAGGATATCGAAGTAGACGAACGGCTCAATTACGTAGAGCAACCAGTGGCAATCATCGATAGAAAAGAGAAGAGGCTGAGAAATAAAGTGGTTCCTCTTGTGCGTGTACAGTGGAGGCACTGGAAAGGATCCGAGTCAACATGGGAAACCGAAGAAGAAATGAGATAGCATTACCCACGTTTGTTCGAGGAATAACAGGTTTTGGGGACGAAACCTATTTAAGGGGGGTGGACTTGTAACACCCGGATATTTTGCCTTGTAGCCGACGAAAGAAGAAAAAGAAATAAAGTCTAAAGTCGGGGGACCAAACCCGCCAACGCACGAAATTTGGGCAAATGGGGACATATTAAGGGAGAGGGCAGCCCATTTCCCCTCCCCACACTCATTTTCAACTAAAGAAAGGAAGAGAAGAGAGAAATAAGAGAGGAAGAAGAGAAAAAGAAGAGAAAAGTGGTGAAAGATAATTAAAGAGGAACATGATGAATGAATGCATGCATTAATAATGAATGAGAGTAATAAAGTCTTGCAAGCAAATAAAGGAGGTGAGCAACCTTGTTGTTGCAACAGACTCGATATGGGATCCTTGTCTTGCGACCTCAGTAATCGTGGCTATGTGCCACGAAGAGGGTAAAATCCTGACACTGTGATCGACCATGTGTATAGAACCATCGCTGCATATCCTAGGTACTGTGACCAGGAGGGTGCAGTGCGCCGATATAGAAGGTCTATGATAGGCCTAGGTCCAGTACCACGATACAGAAGGATGTTGCATGTGGAAATGGTACACTTAAACTCTACCTTAGGTGCTGTGGCCAGGAGGGTACGGTGCGCCGATATAGAAGGTCTGGATATGCCTAGGTCCAGCACCACGAAATAGAAAGGTATTGTATATAGTGATAGTACCCCTAAACTTTATCTTAGGAACTATGGCCAGGAGGTGCGATGCACCATTATAGAAGGTGTATGATAGGCCTAGGTCCAGTACCATGATACAGAAAGGTAAAGTTTATGGGTGAAGTAAAGGAAAGAAGTAAAGATGAAAGGGTAAGAAAGTTAAAGAGGTACAAAGAATGAATGAAAGTTAAAGAATGAACTAATGAAAGTAATGAACGGAAGAGTCTAATGATAAAGTATGAACCGGGATCCTTGTCACTCGACCTCCGTAATCATGACTGCGTGCCGTGAAGAGGGTAAAGTGTGACAAGATCTATAAAGAAACAAAGATAATGAATGATGAAGATAATAATGATGTTATCTATGTGTACGTATGATGTGTGATAGCATAAAAGTAAAGAAACGGTTTTAAATGAAAGTAAAGTATGTTTTATTATAAAGCTAGAACTCACTCAGCAACGCTGACTTTTTATGTGTTTCCATGTCACACCCCAACCTTGACGGCGGAAACGTCGAGGTGTGAGGGTTAAGATCATTCACAGCCACATAACGCTATTAATAACCCAAATATATATTAATCATAAGTGCCAATTGTACCATTACAAACATAAGTCTCAAAGAAAGTAAATAACATAACATAAGATGTAACAATCCAATTTATTTCGTTTATTTAACTAGGTCCATTCCTAGATGTAAAAGCACTTCAAGATGTCAATCAAACTTGAGCATTTCCTGAAACATGTTAAAAATAAAAGGTCAACAAATGTTAAAAATAAAAGGTCAACAATAATGTTGGTGAGATTTCTATAGTATTCAATACATAAGTATATAAAAGATGGCAATTCATGTTGTAAATTAGAGAACAAAGTAACTAGGGATGTAAGACAGAATGCATAATCAAACCTTGACAAAGTTTTACAAGTCTCAAACGTTTATAAGTATATATGATTAGCTAAGTGTACTTTGATCAACCAAGCAGGCTTGTCAGGCCCACAGATCTATGACGTCGCCAGGCTAGCAATAGTTAATGATTGTACATATATTTGACATTACATGGTAGCTACAAGGTTCAACTAACCACAACACACCAGTAAATTGCCATAAATTTACAAGAATCAAACGTTTCAAGTGCAATAATAATAAGTTTAACATGTTTCACCCCAAAGTATGAAAATATAAAAAAAGGATATGGAAAAACTCACATGGTCAATAAATATATAATTGACGATTAATAAGAAATATATTAGGCAACGTTCCAACGTAGTTTTTCACAAGGTACCTAAGTATATATATTTACGAGGTTTAAGTTAATATTAAGGCTATTGATTTAACGTTAACTAAGATTTCAAGTGGAGTTTAGGGGTTTTTGAAGTACTCTAAATAACGTAACAAAGAAACATACAATTTATGTAAATTATTATAAAGGAAATAATATTAGATCATCCATAATAGCTAGTAAAGTTTAAATATAAAATTTGAATAACATTTGATAAAATCATGATTTTAACGATAATAATTTAAAGGTAATATTTGGACCAATAATAAATTATTAATTTGTTATTTAAAGTCCATTTTAATAGAATTGACCCAAGAATATCTTTTGTTAATACGTTTTATTAAAAAGATATTTAATTATTTAAATTTAGAAGAACAAGAAAAAAAATATACAGAAAATAATTTGATGCCTTTAAAAATATTTAAAGTTTACAAAAACCATTTTATATTTATTAAAAATTTTCTGTAATTAGATTGAGGCTGAAAAAGCCTTTAAAAAATATATGAGGTTGCCCGGGTTCGAACCCGGGACCTCAAAGGTGGGAAGGTGAGTGCTTAACCAGTGAACCAGGGCCTTGGCCATGGTTTACTTTGTTTTAAGTATTAAAACCATTTGACACAACCCACCCCCAAATTCCTTAGAACCCTAGAATTAGCCGAACCAAATTGAGCATAAATTCGATGTTGTTAACGAATCTATTCATGGGCTTTTGTTCCCCATGATAAAACGATCATGTATAAAGGTTCAATTACCCGGTTGAAGATAGATTCGATGATGAAAAGGTAGGAGAACAGGTCGCGGCTGCCCCGAGGTCCAATCGATGTGCAAATGTGGATAGTAATCCAATTCGCTTTACAGAAAGCTTCTAAGGGATCCAATGATGAAAAGCCCTCTATCAATTGCAAGGTAGAGGGATCAGATTGAGGTTTTCGAACAAGTTGCAGGTCGCGAACAAGGTGGTGGTGGGAAGGTGTGCTATTGTTTGATTCAGATGAAGATGGGAGTTGTAATGATTTAGAAACAGATAAATGTTCGATTAGGTCGAGTTAATTTTGATTATTATTGGATTTTAAGGCTCGAACGACTATGAAATTAAGAGGTTTCGAGAATGTAATTGATTAGTTTAGAAACCTATGTTTAAACGCGATTAAAGTCTGCATTCAAGTTCGAATGTAATTGATTAGTTTAGAAACCTATGTTTAAACGCGATTAAAGTCTGCATTCAAGTTCGAATCACACCCTTGAAACGATAGGAAACGGTTTTGGGGTTTAAAATGGGCGTTTTTTGGCGTTTTGGGACTCGCCGGCGCCGCACCGGGCTTGGCCGGCAGGCGGCCGAAAAAACGGGGAAAGAGAAATGGGGTGGGGGTTGGGTTTTTAAAATTTACATATTTGGTCCTTGTGGTTTACATTTGTTATTTTATGTTAAAAAACTTTTTTTTGAAGTTTTAAAATTGGCAAAACCAACCCTTAACTTAATTAGGTTAGGTTTTAAACACTGACTTATGTTTATTAACTTCTATAAATTATTATAATTATTATTATCATTATTATTATTATTATTATTATAATAATTATTTTTATCATTATTATTATTACCATTTATTATTATTATTGACATCATTATTAATGTTATTAGTATTATAATTATTAATATGATTCAATTTAATAGTTAGGTTAAATGATTTTTTTACATTAAAATTTAAAGGCAAATCAAGAATTAAACATAAGTAACCCATGCGTTTCATAAATAGCATAAGTAGACCTTATAAGAACTTAATAAAGTTAACTTTTAATTTAACAAAATTACAAGATGTTACAGTCTCCCCAACTTAAAGAATTTTGTCCGGAAATTACGAATGAAGCTATACGAATAAATGCGGATACTTCTTCTTCATATGTTCCTCACGTTCCCAAGTGAACTCAGCTCCACGTTTGTTTTCCCAACGGACTTTGACGATCGGTGTGGTAGTTGTTCGGGTCTTCTTCAGGGTTCGGTCCATAATCTCAACAGGCTTCTCAACAAACTGCAATGACTCATCTATTTGAATTTCCTCAAACGGAACATGCAAATTTTCATCAGCCAGACATTTCCTCAGGTTTGAGACATGGAAGACAGGGTGAACCCCGCTAAGTTCAGAAGGTAGTTCTAGTTTGTAAGCCACTTTCCCAATCCTTTTCAGAATCTTGAAAGGTCCTACAAAGCGTGGGGCTAACTTACCCTTCTTTCCAAAACGTACAACACCCTTTCATGGAGAGACCTTAAGAAGAACCATGTCATCGACTTGGAACTCCAACGGTTTGCGTCTTTTATCGGCATAACTCTTTTGGCGTCTTCTAGCCACCTCAAGGTTATTTCGAATTTTGGAAACTTTGTCAGCCGTTTCTTGAATAAGTTCAGGACCATTGATGAGATTTTCCCCAATGTCAGTCCAACAGATCGGAGAACGAAATTTACGACCATACAAAGCCTCGAATGGTGTCACCTTGATACTTGAGTGATAACTATTGTTATACGAAAATTCCGCGAGCGGTAAATGGGTATCCCAATCTCCACCAAAGTGAAGGACACATAGACGTAGCAAATCCTCAAGGGTTTGGATTGTTCGTTCGGTTTGACCATCAGTTTGAGTATGGTAAGCCATACTTAAATCCAATTGAGTACCCAAGAGTTCTTGCATAGGCGACCAAAAGTGAGAAGTAAAACGAGCATCTCGATCGGAAATAATGTGCAACGGCACACCATGATGACTCACAAATTCGTCAATGTATATACGAGCTAGTCTTAAAACTTTGTATGTGTCTCGTATAGGTATGAAATGTGCCGTCTTGGTCAAACGGTCCACAATCACCCATACACTATCATGACCATGAGGAGTACGAGGTAACTTGTTTATGAAATCCATGGACATATGTTCCCATTTCCACATAGGAATTTCGGGTTGTTCAAGTAAATCACTTGGTCGTTGATGCACAGTTTTGACTCTTGCACACGTGAGACACTTGGAAACATAAGTCGCGATATCTTTCTTCATTCCAGGCCACCAATATTGACTACGCAAGTCTATGTACATCTAATCGGAGCCAGGATGAATAGAATATCGGGTTTGATGAGCTTCATTCATAATGAAGTGACGAAGATTATCACGATTAGGGATCCAAAGTCGATTCAAGAAGTACCACAAGCCGTTCGGTTTTGTCTCCAGTTGTGACCGAACGTTAGACACTAAATCTTCATCTTTTCCTTCGTCAGTTATTGCTGCTTGTTGAGCCTCGCGAATGCATAACTCGAGATCACTATCAATCATTATATTTTGAAGCATGATAGTAGCCTCGTTAACATCCACATGAATCTCGGTATCAAATTCCCTTAACGTGTCAAACCATTGCCTTCGATCTCGGATTTCTTGAAGTGAGACAACCTTGTTGTGGACCTTGCGACTTAGCGCGTCGGCTACAACATTCACCTTTCCAGGATGATAACGAATGTCACAGTCGTAGTCGCTAATCAACTCGATCCAACGTCTTTGTCTCATGTTGAGATCCTTTTGATTGAACACGTGTTAGAGACTCTTATGATCGGTGTAGACTATGCATTGCGTCCAATAAAGATAGTGTACCCAGATCTTCAAAGCGAAAACCACAGCACCAAGTTCAAGATCATGGGTTGTGTAGTTCACTTCATGAACCTTCAATTGCCTCGATGCGTATGCTATGACTTTGCCTCGTTGCATGAGAACACAACCAAGACCTTGATTAGAGGCATCACAGTACACGGTAAAGTCGTCATTTCCATCGGGGAGTGTTAGAATAGGGGCATTACACAACTTGCGTTTCAAGGTCTCGAAAGCCTCCTCTTGTTCGTATCCCCATTCAAAAGTCGGTTCTTATGGTTAACGCCGTTAATGGTTTAGCAATCTTCGAGAAATTCGCTATGAACCTACGGTAATATCCCGCTAAGCCCAGAAAGGAATAAGCCCATAAAGGAACGAACTTCGGTTGGGGTTGTGGGAACAAACCAATTCTTCACGGCTTCAATCTTAGAAGGATCGACGTGAATTCCTTGGCTATTCACCACATGTCCTAAGAATTGAACCTCTTCTAACCAGAATTCACACTTGGAAAACTTGGCGTATAATTGCTCCTTCTTCAAGAGTCCAAGAACTTGTCGCAAGTGCGTCTCGTGATCGATTTTCGTCTTGGAATAAATAAGAATGTCATCAATGAACACGATCACAAACTTATCCAAATACGGTTTACATACTCAATTCATGAGATCCATGAACATGGCAGGTGCATTGGTCAAGCCAAAAGGCATGACCATGAAATCGTAGTGTCCATATCGAGTATGAAAAGCGGTCTTTGGAATGTCATCATCGTGAACACGTAGTTGACGATACCCAGAACGCAGATCGATATTTGAGAATTGAGTTGCTCCTTGAAGTTGGTCGAAGAGATCATCGATTCGAGGGAGAGGATATCGGTTTTTGATAGTCAGCTTGTTGAGTTCTCGATAATCGATGCACATACGAAATGAACCATACTTCTTCTTCACAAACAGTACAGGTGCACCCCACGGTGATGAACTTGGGCGAATGAAACCTTTATCGGTCAACTCTTGCAGTTGACTAGCTAGTTCTTGCATTTCAGACGGTGCACGATGATAAGGTGATTTAGCCACAGGGTTTGCACCAGGGGTTAAGTCAATCTTGAACTCAACTTCTCGCACGGGAGGTAGTCCCTTAAGATCCTCGGGAAAAACCTCGGGAAAGTCCCACACGACAGGAATGTCTTTCAATTCCTTACCCTTGGCTTTTGTATTAACTACATATGCCATGAAAGCCATGTGGTTTTTACTTAAGCACTTGCGGGCCTTGATGCAAGACATAAGTTTGAGTCGTTGGAATGTTTCTCTCCAAAGACTTTCAAAGTATCACAAGTCAGTAAAGGAATTCGAATGCACTTCTCCAAGCATAAAATTTCCACACGATGTTTGGCTAACCAATCCATGCCAATAATAACATCAAAGCTTCCCAATTGCATAGGAATAAGGTCAACGAAGAACTCGTGTTCGTTAAGGCTTAAGGTGCAATCACGTATTACGACATCAATGTCAATAGATTTTCCATCGGCGACTTCGACCGTGAAGGATCTTCCCAGATTAACACGCGAT
The DNA here is from genome assembly GCA_024085815.1 of Flaveria linearis. Classification (NCBI taxonomy): domain Eukaryota; kingdom Viridiplantae; phylum Streptophyta; class Magnoliopsida; order Asterales; family Asteraceae; genus Flaveria; species Flaveria linearis. The sequence goes on along the minus strand of CM044005.1, from coordinate 91,299,745 downwards.
TTAGAAAGTATAGGCTCGAATTCCAATGACACGAAACTCTTATATGCACCCGAATCAAACAATATAGATGCATAATAACTATTTACAAGATACATACCTGTTTGGTAATAACCTATTATTGGCATGATGAACATAAGGATAGGAATCTTTATAAGACAAGAAACGATTTAAAAGGAGTTCAACGACGTACCATTCACCATGTAGTTGTTGGCTTGAGCTTGATTGACGTTGATGTTGAAAGCCCTTCCACAGGCCGGTGGCACATTTCCCGCATTGCCAGGACATTGCGGACGAATATGACTAGGCTCGCCACAGTTATAACAGGTCCGGTTGGTAAGAATTGCAGTGTTGTTTGGCGCACGAAGACAAGTAGCCACCAGGTGACCATACTTCCCACACAACGAGCAGACTCGGCATGGAGTGTTGCTCGCGTGGTGGTACTTGCACGTGTTACACATAGGATATGGACCAACATAAGCTCTAGCCATGGGAGCTTGATTTGCAACCACCATTTGTTTTTGAGGTGCATTTGGGGTGGTCACAGCATAGTTGCGTGTTGGTGTGAACTTACGCTTTTTGTTTTGGGAAGATGACTCGGCCCGTACCACCTTTGTTGCCTCAAGTGTCACCTTCGCAGTAGACTTGGAACCCTTTACCGACAGAGTGCCAGCTCTAATATGATTCTCAGTGAGCTGCGTAGTGATAGTAATTGCTTCCTCCAACGTTGTGGGCCTACTACCCACCACGGCATCTTGAATTTGAGGTGGCACCCCCTTGATGAATTTCTCAATGTTACGGGGTACGGTGTCTACCATGTGTGGTAGAAGCATACTCAACTCATGATGTCGGGTGGAATAAGCCAAGTGATTCCCACCATCTTGTTTGAGGTTCCAGAACTCCTCCTCTAACTTTTGCAACTCGCTCCTTGGGCAAAACTTTTGGATCATGATATCCTTAAATTCTTCCCAGGGCAACGCCAATGCAACCTAAGTTCCACGGTTTTGTCTTTTCACTATTCCACTATGTTAGTGCCCGTTGTTGAAGGACACTTGCAGCATAGCGAACTTTGAACTCATCGGGGAACTCGCTAACGATAAAGGTGTTCTCCATACTTTCAAACCACTCGAGAAGTCCAGTGGCTCCTTCTTTTCCACTAAAACTAGTGGGTTTGCACGAGTTGAAGTATTTGAAGGTGCAGGTACGAGTGTTCCCTTGTTGATTGTTGCTATTCTCTCCATGAGCACCGCTATTGTTCCCATTGGTGTTGTTGTTTCTATTAGCCATTAGGGTGCTATTAAGTTCAGCAACCATGGTTTGGAGCACAACAGCCATTTGTCGGGCGATCATTGCTGTAAGCTTGCGGTCGGAACTTCCACGCTTTCCATGATGATGAGACATGCTGGATATACAAAAATGAGTTAGTTACGAGAATGAAGGTAACAAAGGATAGTAGTTTGGACAAAGGCAAGCTAAGGGTTATAAGGTACACGGATGATTCTATTTGGTAACGCATTACCATTTGGAAACGTTGACACGTCAAGGTGAATTGACCCATTTGCCTTAGAAATTTGTGTATATTGACCATAGTTTATCACTCATCCCAGAAATCCCCTGGTAAGCATGACTAGTCCCGTAGGATTTATGCGAAATGCTTGCCTTAGCCCGAAGGCCTTTTCCCAGGAAATCCAGAATACAGGTGTCTATGTGTCACACAATATTTCTTAGGTTCATGAAATCAAAACCTTGATGAGACTTATATAGATTAGACATAACGTCTAAAGATTCAAGTCATAAGCATAAGTATATGATTCCACGTGTTGTCAAGAATAAGATTAAGAGGTTTCATGTTCGGGGAGAGTCAAAGAGTCAAAGATAGGTTTAGGGAGACAGGTAACAATGTTTAGGCAACGCTATGCTAAGGCATTGATGCGTGCGGATAGTATATATATTTTGATAAAAGGTTTTTCACACAGATTCAGTTTTAAATGGTTATTACTAATACTAACTACACACACCAAAGGCAAGTGTACCTATCGTGAGGTAATATAGTGTTGGTAAGAACCGAGTATCAATCCGTGGACACGCCAAGCCTACCCAACAACCCTCATAATTGACTATCAGTTTTGATTTGGAAAATGATAAGTTAAATAAAATAATAATAAATAAAGATAGATAAAGATAGATTGAGACTTTTGGTGATTCTTTCAGTGAAGTAAGGCTGTTATCCTAATTTAGATTACACTTATGCAACTATGATGAATTGGTGGTGTGATTAAAGATATTGATTAAAGTAATTATATTAATGTTTATAAAGATGAGCTGGTGCGATTTCTCGTCTATCCGCTCCGTAGTGACTAGGACCACGTCAGGTTGAGATTTACTGCTTAGGTCAAAGCCCTAGTAATGTAGGTAAATCTTTTGTGTCCTTTTCGACATAAGATTTCTGAAAACATAACTTAATGTAAGAAGAGAGTTGATCAAGTTCTTTTCCAACATACCATTAATTTTAGAAAACCATAACAATTACTGTAGATTTCTCAGACTAATAAAAGGGAACCCGTAAATGATCAAAAAGTTATGGTCTTATGATTTCTAATAACCATCTCTAGTTAATTAGCCATAGTTTGTTATGAATAAAAGTTGATCATACGTTTTTCAACCGTGTATGACAATCACAATTACAAACCATAAACTTATAACCCCCCGTTCAAATGTAGGTGCTACCCATCGAAAGTTTTCCCAAGACCACCATAACATTAACACAATATTTGTCACACCATTAGTTCATCACAAATTACATAAGTTTCATTAAATAGGATAACAAATGAAGTTTAGCTCATAATGAGCTTGAACCTAACAACAAAGATAGAAGATAGTAATGAAATCATCGATAAATTAGAACAATCAAACTGATGATTCACTATGGATGATGTTAAACGATCCCGAGCTTCTTCTAAGTGTTGAATGGACCTCGAAAACCTTCTAAGGACCTCCAAAGGCTGGGTTCCCGAGAGGGAACACCAGAACTTCCCCTCCCAAAAAGCTCCTCTCAAAGTTGCAAATGAAGTCCTATTTATAGGCTTTCTGGAGTGTTTAAGCACGGCCCCGTGCCTAAAAGGCACGGCCCCGTGATAGTACAATGCTTACGAACGTTGGTCGGCTCATACGTGCAGGAGTTGTCGGGCACGGCCCCGTGACAAATGGGGCACGGCCCCGTGAAAGGGCCAAGCACAGCCCCGTGACTATTGGGGCATGGCCCCGTGACTGCTTTTGGGGAACAGTACTTTTTGTCCTGTAAGATGTTCAATCACGGGGGTGTGTCAAATTAGCACGGGGGTGTGTTTTAGGCAAGGCATGGGGGCGTGCCAAAATGAAGCACGGCCCCATGCTTGAATTCCAAAACTTGGTTTTCTTCATTTTCTTCTTATTTATGCTCCTTTTGTTCATCTTGGTCTTTTCCAAGCCTGAAACACAATATGAACGATTTAGGTATCAAATCATCATTTTCAGTAAGAGTTTATAGAATAATTGATGTGCAATTGATATGTTTTATATGTATAATTTGAAGCACATCAAATATCCCCACACTTAAACTTTGCTTGTCCTCAAGCAAAATCACTCAAAATGACAATTCCACCAAAAACTAAATAAATCAAAAGATAAATATGTCTTTCGGGAAATATGCAAGTAAAAATTATTTCATCCAAATATAAACATTTTGAGCATGTATTGAATGATATCCTAGCAAGCAATGGAGTTGTTTAGTAAATATTATAACCTTGCAAAAATCCACACTCCTCACAAAATACACGCACACTCGGCTGAATATATGGAATCATACATAAGATGAAGTATGACTAATACGCTCAATTGCCTAGCATGAGTACGTGTGAAATCATATGCTTGCTAAGGGATCAATTCTCCACCTACTTAGATATTTACTTGCATAAATCATTAGGTCTTTAATGGGTTGTAACTTGGCTCGGGCTCGGGTATGGAATATTTGGACAAAGTGGCTAAATGCTAAAGACGACAGTCTTGGCTTATTTTTCTAACATAAACTACAAGGAAAGCAACAAAAATTTCCCTATACAATACTTCAAGCTAGAAGGGATATGCTAACTTGAGGACTCGTTTAAGGTCAGATTGTCAAGACCGTATTTTGCTTTCAGAAACCTTACTTCATCCTTTACCCGAAGATACACAAAACTGTCCTTTCGTAAGGATTGTTCGGCTTCAAGCCTAATAGCACCCAATGGGATCAGTTCTGTGTATTCGTATTGGGATTCAGTTTGGTTCTTTTTGCATTTTCCATCGTGTGACCAATTTCCATAATTCGGGCACCTTTCGTATCTTTTTGCCCGTCTCTTTATAGCGTTTTTTGAAATTCCACAAAATGGCGGAACTTGTTTCTTTTTGCCATTTCTTTCTTGCGTCGTACGTGAGGTTGTTGATTTGTTCGCGGATTTCCGGGGAAGTCTCGATTTTGCGTGATGAAGGCAACAAAGCAAATTAAAATCAAAAGAATGCATTCCAGTTCTTTTAGGTCTGCCGGTAAAAGACCAAATTTTTCTTTCTTTTTCTCTTTTTCTCTTTTTTTCTTTTCTTTTTTTTATAAATAAGCCAAAATCGTGTCTTTAATGAAAAACGGGTTTTGTTGAAGGCTTTTTGGTTAAGTGACTTGGTGATTCGGGTGATCAAAATAAAAACGTTTAAGCTCAACGGGGCTAACTAGGGTTGACGTTCGGGTAAGGAAGATTAAAAGAAAATGGTTGGGGCTTGAATGGTTAAGGGTTTCCTAATGTCTAACTCATTTTTATGCAGAAAATACTAATTAAGGTCTTGAAATGTATATCCACAGCAAGTTCTAATCACACGTATCATGAGGTACTCTCAATTGAATCCAGAATGAAAGTAAAATTGCAAAGGTTTGCAAAAGCTGTTTAAGGCTCAAAAATGAACTCACAAATGGATGGAATTGGGTAAAAGTGTTTCATTTTGCATGATTACATATATTTACTTGATTATTGCTTTTAAGGATATCACAAAAAATATTTTCAACTTTTATTTGGATTTCTCGTATTTACTTATTTATTTCCCGAAAACGTATATTATAATTTGGTTTATCAAAAATTGTTTAAATTTTTAGTTTCGTGTCACAAAAATTAATGGTTAAGTGATTTTAAAAATTTTCAATTTGGACCTATTTTTAGCAAAGTATCAAATGTGTATCTCAATTAATCCCATCCCCACACTTAAAATTCATATTGTCCCCAATGTGATCAATAATATAAAACAAGGAATGGTAACGAGATACTCCCCTAAAAATGATGAGTCGAATGCGTGCGATCGTTTTTCCACAGCCGCCTTGAAAAAGCTTAAAAGAAAAATCGGGATTAATCTAAAACATCACCAATTTATTTAAGCATAAAGTTAAAGTCCTAAGCACACAAAATAAAAAAAACAGACTGAAAGTAACATAGAGCCATGTTTTGGTTACGGGTCCTTGGCTAGACCCTTCCCCACACTTAGTTTTTAACGAGGTGGAGGTTTATCACCTCCAAAAAAATCTTAGTTGGTACATCGATTTGGCCATTAACCGATGACCATTAACTTTGAAGCTTAGTCCCTCATTGTTTTCAACCTTGATAGCATTATGTGGATCGACTTCTCTTTTTTTTAATTATTAAATTTTTTTGAAGTAAAACAAAATAGTCAAAAATTTGGATTGCCTTTCAAACTACCATGTGTCCACGGTAACGGCGCCAAAAACTTGATGCGTGCGGATAGTATATATATTTTGATAAAGGTTTTTCACACAGATTCTGTTTTAAATGGTTATTACTAATACTAACTACACACACAAAAGGCAAGTGTACCTATCGTGAGGTAATATAGTATTGGTAAGAACCGAGTACCAATCCGTGGACACACTAAGCCTACTCAACAACCCACATAATTGACTATCAGTTTTGATTTGGAAAATGATAAGTTAAATAAAATAACAATAAATAAAGATAGATAAAGATAGATTGAGACTTTTGGTGATTCTTTCAGTGAAGTAAGACTGTTATCCTAATTTAGATTACACTTATGCAACTGTGATGAATTGGTAGTGTGATTAAAGATATTGATTAAAGTAATTATGTTAATGTTTATAAAGATGAGCTTGCGTGATTTTTCGTCTATCCGCTCCGTAGTGACTAGGACCACGTCAGGTTGAGATTTACTGCTTAGGTCAAAGCTCTAGTAATGTAGGTAAATCTTTTGTGTTCTTTTCGACATACGATTTCTGAAAACATAACTTAAAGTAATAAGAGAGTTGATCAAGTTCTTTTCCAACATACCATTAATTTTAGAAAACCATAACAATTATTGTAGATTTCTCAGACTAATAAAAGAGAACCCGTAAATGATCAGAAGTTAAGGTCTTATGATTTCTAATAACCATCTCTAGTTAATTAGCCATAGTTTGTTATGAATAAAAGTTGATCATACGTTTTTCAACCGTGTATGACAATCACAATTACAAACCATAAACTTATAACCCCCCGTTCAAATGTAGGTGCTACCCATCGAAAGTTTTCCCAAGACCACCATAACATTAACACAATATTTGTCACACCATTAGTTCATCACAAATTACATAAGTTTCATTAAATAGGATAACAAATGAAGTTTAGCTCATAATGAGCTTGAATCTAACAACAAAGATAGAAGATAGTAATGAAATCATCGATAAATTAGAACAATCAAACCGATGATTCACTATGGATGATGTTAAACGATCCCGAGCTTCTTCTAAGTGTTGAATGGACCTCCAAAACCTTCTAAGGACCTGCAAAGGTTGGGTTCCCGAGAGGGAACACCAACACTTCCCATCCCAAAAAGCTCCTCTCAAAGTTGCAAATGAAGTCCTATTTATAGGCTTTCTGGAGTGTTTAAGCACGACCCCGTGCCTAAAAGGCACGGCCCCGTGATAGTACAATGCTTACGAAAGTTGGTCGGCTCGTACGTGCAAGAGTTGTCGGGCACGGCCCCGTGACAAATGGGGCACGGCCCCGTGAAAGGGCCAAGCACAGCCCCGTGACTATTGGGGCACGGCCCCGTGACTGCTTTTGGGGAACAGTACTTTTTGTCCTGTCAGATGTCCAATCACGGGGTTGTGTCAAATTAGCACGGGGGTGTGTTTCAGGCAAGGCATGAGGGCGTGCTAAATGAAGCACGACCCCATGCTTGAATTCCAAAACTTGGTTTTCTTCATTTTCTTCTTATTTATGCTCCTTTTGTTCATCTTGGTCTTTTCCAAGCCTGAAAACACAATATGAACGATTTAGATATCAAATCATCATTTTCAGTAAGAGTTTATAGAATAATTGATGTGCAATTGATATGTTTTATATGTATAATTTGAAGCACATCAGGCATCAAATTACACATAAGAAGACATAGCATTATGTAGCATGCAAACCATATACTTTACATGATAGAAGTATAATTCTATGAGGTTCATGCATATGCTATAGTCTAGGTAACCGTTTCTAATAACCTAAATCCCTATAGTTATGGGCTTTGATACCAATCTTTCACACCCCAACCTTGACAGTGGAAACGTCGAGTTGTGAGGGTTAAGATCATTCACATCCACATAACGCTATTAATAACCCAAATATATATTAATCATAAGTGCCAATTGTACCATTACAAACATAAGTCTCAAAGAAAGTAAATAACATAACATAAGATGTAACAATCTAATTTATTTCGTTTATTTAACTAGGTCCATTCCTAGATGTAAAAGCACTTCAAGATGTCAATCAAACTTGAGCATTTTCTGAAACATGTTAAAAATAAAAGGTCAACAATAATGTTGGTGAGATTTCCATAGTTTTCAATACATAAGTATATAAAAGATGGCAATTCATGTTGTAAATTAGAGAACAAAGTAACTAGGGATGTAAGACAGAATGCACAATCAAACCTTGACAAAGTTTTACAAGTCTCAAACGTTTATAAGTATATACGATTAGCTAAGTGTACTTGGATCAACCAAGCAGGCTTGTCAGGCCCATAGATCTATGATGTCGCCAGGCTAGCAATAGTTAATGATTGTACATATATTCGACATTACATGGTAGCTAGAAGGTTCAACTAACTACAACACACAAGTAAATTGCCATAAGTTTACAAGAATCAAACGTATACAAGTGCAATGATAATAAGTTTAACATGTTTCACCCCAAAGTATGAAAATATAAAAAAAGGGTATGGAAATACTCACATAATCAATAAATATATAATTGACGATTAATAAGAAATATATTAGGCAACGTTCCAACGTAGTTCTTCACAAGGTACCCAAGTATATATATTTACAAGATTTAAGTTAATATTAAGGCTATTGATTTAACGTGAACTAAGATTTCAAGTGGAGTTTAGGGGTTTTTGAAGTACTCTAAATAACGTAACAAAGAAACATACAATTTATGTAAATTATTATAAAGGAAATAATATTAGATCCTCCATAATAGCTAGTAAAGTTTAAATATAAAATTTGAATAACATTTGATAAAATCATGATTTTAACAATAATAATTTAAAGGTAATATTTGGACCAATAATAATTTATTAATTTATTATTTAAAGTCCATTTTAATAGAAATGACCCAAGAATATCTTTTGTTAATACGTTTTATTAAAAAGATATTTAATTATTTAAATTTAGGAGAACAAGAAAAAAAATATACAGAAAATAATTTGATGTATTTAAAAATATTTAAAGTTTACAAAAACCATTTTTATATTTATTAAAATTTTTTTGTAATTAAATTAAGGCTGAAAAAGCCTTTTAAAAAATATATGAGGTTGCCTGGGTTCGAACCCGGGACCTCAAAGGTAGGAAGGTGAGTGCTTAACCAGTGAACCAGGGCCTTGGCCATGGTTTACTTTGGTTTTTAAGTCTTAAAACCATTTGAGGATGGCACGAGGCGGCTACTCAGCTCTTTTGGGATGACATTATTTTGTTTACTGCTTTTGTGATGTAATACAACAATATATATTTTGTAATTGATGAACGTTGTATTAACTGGCAAAGGCATTTATAGTAAATTGAAAAGTTATTTCAAAGTTTCCACAGCATGATTTTTGTAATGATTATAAAATGATGTGTTTTAAGTGCGATGATGACCAGCTGTGAGGTGCCCGGGAACGGGGCCTTGCACCTGGTAGACTTACCTATGGCAGTTTCTACAGCAAAGGGCGCCTCAACACGTCTACTACTAACCGGCAGCTTAGTACAGAAAACAACAGAAATAAAACTTTTCCTAGCACCCGAATCGAACAACACAGAAGCTAAAGTTTGGTTCACTAGAAACGTACCGGACATAACATCAGGGTCCGTCCTAGCTTCCTCTTGTGTCATTGTGAACGCTCTGGTGCTCGCCTTCGGTCTTTCACCCTCCGAACCTTCAGCCCTCGGCTTCTTACAGTCTCTACTCTTGTGGCCCTCCGCGCCACAATTAAAACATCTGCCCGCACGACAGTCTTTTGCTATGCGTCCCATCCTCCCACACTTGAAGCACAAGTTCGATCCCATCCTACATTCTCCAGTATGCTCTCTCCCACACCTACCGCACTTCTTCATACCCGCACCCGATGTGACCACACGGCGGTCATCCACCCGTGACTTCTTGTTACCCGTCAAGGCATCACCCCGACCAAACCTCTTCCCACTCCAGTTTCGATCATTACAACCCTTCCTGCTACCTTCAGCCACCACCACTACAGTCCTCTCATCATATAACCTCCCTGCCAAGTCCACCGCCGACCTAAACGTGCTCGGTCGGGCAGCAATCATGTGCCTGTGGATATCCACTGGCAAACCCTGAATGTGTCTCTTAATCTTCCGTAATAGAGACGTCACCTGATCCGGCACCAGACGTGCCATCTCGTTGAACTTTGTGGTGTACTTCTGATGTGTCATGGTTCCCGCCTTCAGTTTCAGAAACTCCCTCTCAACCTTGTCCATCTCCCGGTGAGGACAGAGCTCCTCAATAACCAACTTTTTTAGCTCCGACCATCTCATTCTACCAATAGCCCTGCTACCCTCGGCTTAGACTATGTTGTCCTACCAGCATAAAGCCGAGTCCATAAAAGAATGGGTAGCAAACTTTACCTTTTGGTACTGTCACACCCCGCTTATAGCGGAAACATGAGGATGTAACGGACGGGATCGTCATAACATCTGGTTAGTTTACAGAGATAAAATAAATGTAAATATCCACGTGTCATGACGTCACCCGACACAATGGTGACTTGTGTCATGGTTAGTCAGTTCCACGACTAACATAGTCTATTGATTTAACAAAACCAAATCCAACACGAAATCCAACAAACAAAAAGTTCAACATAGTATTCATAAGCGAAATCAAATGATAGTCAAAACACTAATGCATGTCAACTGAAATCCTGAGAGTCTCTGCTAAGGCATCGGATCTAGCTATCCTCTTTGATTATTATCACCTGAAAAGATATGCTCAAAAGTCAACGCATTGTTGTTGAGTTCACAGGTTTAAACATAAATTGAAAACTTGTTGCTGTGCATGAGCTATGGATCATAAGTGTATACAGTTTATCACAAGTAATATCACATGAGCATCACAACTAAATCTATGACGAACCACACAGCAATTATCGGAACGTATTCACCCAGGGGTCGATCATAACCACAGTCAGTCTCAACTAGTATACTAACATACATGGGTGGGGGTGTCAACCCAATAGTACTATCAATACCTGTCCATCGGCTCCAACACCGGAGTTAAATAGTTGTGATTAAAGAACCACACAAAAACTCATGCATAAGATATAGCTTGCAAACAGTAACACGTTAATCCCAAATGAATTGAGTTCACAGCTAGAAAGAGTGAGCATACTTTTCCCCCAAAAACTTATAAAACTTGTAATGAAAATGGGGCCGTGAAACTCACCTGAATATGATGTAATGAAATGAACAAGAGCTTCAAAGAATAAGGGCAATGCACGATCAAACACGATCAAACACCTATTATTAATTATAATTAAGTCTTTAAAATGCGTTCAACGTGAATAGATACATTCGGTCGGTTCGGATCGGGTCGGTTCAGGTTCGACGCATGGACTCATTCAAAAGTATATATTTACGTTATGTAGTTATTAACTCGATTTCTCGTATGATTATCCATATTTATTTATCTACTTATTACCCAAACCATTATTTATATTCCCACATACCTAGTCGTTCATTTGTATTAGTTGATCGTATAAACATTATTTGACTACAATAGGTGTACTAATATGTATATATAACTACACACACTCACAACACCCATTGAAAAACACACTACATTACTCACACACACAACAACATAGTCACACATATAATAACATAAACATCTACCACTCACAAACACAATTATTGTACACACACACCATGCACAAGCATAGTAATCCAACACACACACTGCTCACACAAATCTAAAAAAACAAAGATTGCTATATATATACATATGCACACTCATACAAGGTGATTTATATAAACGTACATACTATGCATTCGCAAATACAATTCACATACTCACACTCTCCATTCACGCACACATCTATGGCTACAAATAAAACACGACGACTCACCTTTACGATTTCAAACTCACACACATGACACACTTATGGCACACACACCCTCTCGGCACACACACTCTCGGTAAAAATGTGCACCATATATACATATAACCACATATATACAAATTCTATCTTTACATACAAGCACATCAACATACCTACAACATCATATATACATATAACTGATACATACATATATATACACAAACACATCAATATACATACTAACAACATATATACATACAAGCGATACATACATATATATACAAACACATCAACATACATACTAACAACATACATACATACAAGCGATGCATACATATATATACAAACACAGCATATACATACACGCACACAACATATACATACACACACACAGCATATACATACATGCACACAACATATACATACACGCACACAACATATACATACACGCACACAGCATATACATACACGCACACAGCATATACATACACGCACACAGCATATACATACACGCACACAGCATATACATACACGCACACAGCAGCCTTCGGCTGCTGTGTTCTGTTTCTCGACACACATACCCACTAGGAACATACGTACGCATATATACAGCATATATACAACATATATACACACCGATACATACATACGCATATACATACGCATCCAACAGTTGCGTACGAAGCCACGAAAAGGCCCGATTCAACCGAACCCGTACATACATACATACGCATATACATACGCATCCAACAGTTTCGTACGAAGCCATGAAAGGGCCCGATTCAACCGAACCAATCACGACTATAAAACGAAACTAAACGAAACGGAGTTCACAACGACCGATTACCTTCGAAACGAGTACACGGCGAGACGGCGGCGATCGACGGCAGCTCACGGCGGCAAAACGAGGCTGATTCGCTTGTGCGCGGTGGAGAATCGCGAGAGAGAAAGAGAGACGGCAGGAGGGTTCGGGAATGGGGGGGCGGTTTTTGGGTTGGGATTTTATTTTTAATATTTACAATTTAAACCCTGAACTTTCAATTAATTATTCCCTCTAGTTTAATTAAATTACAATTTAGACCCTAAACTTAATAATAATAATATTAATGATGTTAATAATATTAATAATTTTTAATAATAGTAGAGTAAATATTATTGATTATAATACTAATAATATTTAATTTATTGATTATCATTCGCATGATATTTAACTTATTTGAGATTATTATAATATTAGGGTTAACACGAAACGAGTATACGAAGAGATTCGATTCAAACAACAAATAGATTACGAAAAATAAGAAATGCGTGAGGAGAGTTAACGAACTTTTAAGTTAATTAACGGACCTGAAAGTGACGAATGTCACAGGTACTCTCGGCACTCGCTAATATTCAATACAGCTTTCATTTCCCTCACCCATCGGTGAGCAGCAGTAGCAGTGCCGTTTCTATCAAAAGTAGGGGGCTTGCATCGTTGAAACGCCCTGTAGTTACAGCCTCATTCCGGCTCCTGCACAGGCTCTTCTTCCTCCTCCTCATCATCGGAGGGAATCGTCTCAGTCTCCGGTTGCTCCCGACCTCCGAGGACTGGTTCCTCTCTTGTCTTTCCCCTTTCCCGTACTGCCTTAATCACTTCAGTCACCACAGACAGTAAGATTGTCTGCATGACCTGATGCACTTCTTCAACCACCACCACTTTCACCGAGGCCCTCAAGTTTGCACTCTTATCTCCCCCCTCCGGATGAGGGGTCTCGGGTTCTTCAGGAACCACCTTTTCAACTCTAGGTCTGCCTCTTTTAGTCCGCGATATAGCACCAAGTCCACCACGCGAGGCTTTAGATGATATACCACCGGCCATCCTCTAACACACACTGAAAGATTCAAACACCAACACGTTCATTCAAGGGAATAGCTTAGTTTATGTCAAGTATAGTAAGTCTCTAATTACAGTGGTCAGTTGTGATTAGCCACTTACTTTACTCTTTGTACCCCGAGCATTACCTGTCCTGACTACATCAGTATCTAAATCTAACAGCAACACATAAACCACATAACATGCGCACATAATACCGATTAACATTAAGAAAATACCTGATGGCACGCTGCTACTTAGACTGGCATCCATTCCCTTTTCGTCCCATTTTCAGTATAAGTTAAGGTTTATTTTGAAAATTTTACCCATTTCACTTAAACTGGCACTTATACCAACTTGTAAGGCCCCGTTCCCGAGACGCTTACAGCTAGTCGATCAACGCACATAAAACATATATTTTCATCCTCTTACATAAAAGCGTTGTAGCGGAAACATTGAAACATACATTTCATTTCTATATAAATGCTTTTGCAAGTTAATACAACATTTATTTCAAACATAGTTTGTTCGCATTACAATGCAAAAACATTAAACAAAAGAATGCCATCCACAAGAGCCGAGTAGCCGCCCGTGCCATCCTCAGCAACGTTACCTGCCAACTGGAAACACATAAAAAGTCAGCGTTACTGAGTGAGTTCTAATTTTATAATAAAACATACTTTCTTTCGTTAAAACCGTTTCTTTACTTTCATGCGATCATACATCATACGTACACATAGATAATATCATTATTATCTTCATCATTCATACTTTCATTCATTCATTCTTTAACTTTCGTTCATTCATCGTACTTTCTTGTCATTCTTACTCTTTCATTATTACCTTTTTTCTTTCCATCAACCATAAACCTCACCCTTCTGTTTCGTGGTACTGGACCTAGGCCTATCATAGTCCTTCTATTACGGTGCACCGCACCTCTGGCCACAGTACCTAAGGTAAAGTTTAGGTGTACCATTGCCATATGCAATACCCTTCTGTTCCTGGTACTGGACCTAGGCCTATCATAGACCTTCTATAACGGTGCACCGGACCTCTGGCCACAGTACCTAAGTTATGCATCAATGGTTTTATACAAATGGTCAATCATAAAAAAAGACCCTGATGTGTATCCTCCCGGGGTAGCGAACCCACACACCGTTTGGCTAACACCTTTCAATGGCGTGTCCCTTCCGAGTCTGTTGCGACAGTAGAGTCACTCACCTCATACATTTGCTTGCAAGCCTTTCATTCGTTCATTCGTTCATTAATGCATGCATTCTTTCTTTACGTTTCTCCTTTTATTATCTTCCACTTTACGTACATAATACTTTTCATTCATTCATTAACGTAACACGTAAAGCCACGGGAAAGATAAACATACATCATAATAGGGAACATCATCATACATAGATAGCATCATCATACAGGGCAACATCATACAGGGCAACATCATACAGGGCAACATCATACAGGGCAACATCATACAGGGCAACATCATACAGGGCAACATCATACATACGTAACATACTTCATGCATAATCATGCAACATCATCATCATCATGCCCAACATAACCACTAAGGCCTCAACAGTCATCTTACATGAACTTACAGGAACTTCCATGTCAATACTTACATCTGCACTTTCCCCTAAAAGTTAGTAATTAAACTACGCTTTTCCTCGGGTACACAAGCCCTACATGGGGATATGGGCACCCTTCAGTCGCATGGTCTCCCGTGCGACTGAACCCTATGCGTATGAACACCAGGCGATTGAGTCTCGTGCGAAAGGACATCTATGCGAATGAACACTATGCGAATGGACCTCATGCGGTTGAACACTATGCGAATGAGCACTTATGCGAATGGACTCTCAGTCGCATGACTCCCCATGCGACTGGACCCCCAGTCGTGCGACTGAACCTCAGTCGTGCGAATGAACTCCAATCGCACTTCAATCGGCCGTATGGCCTCAAGTCAGTCGCCTAGCCCTAGCTGATGCAGAATGCAGTTCATCCCGAACCCAATCTGCCATTTTCGACCTCCAAGCTCATCCAAACCCATTCTAGACCCAAATCAATTATCCTAGACCTTAGGAATGCATACTACAACACCATTCAAGCACAACCAAGCACGACAACAAACTCCAAACGCATCACACGCAAACACATACAAATGCGTCAAACACACATGCACATAAAAACGGGTTTACTATGTTTTCCAGACCCAAATCAGTTGAAAACCATTAAAAGAGGGGTCCTAGAACTCACACAAACTACCCCGAGAAGTAGAGCTTCGATTTGACCCGCTATACGACTATTTTCGCGCTCGAATCCACCCGAACCAACCCTTTTTCTCTCTTTCTCTCTTTCTTCTTCTCCTCTCTTTCTTGGCTGAAATATGGGTGTGGCGAGAGGATAAGAGCTGCTCTCTCCCTTCAAATATCTCCACTTACCCAACTTTCTCACCCCCCGACTTTAAACTTTATTTCTTTTTCTTCTTTCGTCGGTTTCAAAGAAAATATCCAGGTGTTACAACTAATATCCCTAAAGATCTAACAATAGAAATAAATAAAAACCATGGTGCTAAATTGGTCATAGGTCTACCCTTACACGCTACGCGTAAAATGCGTTTGTAGATATATAATTAGAAGTTGTTTACACGAATTATGTATAGGTCAAGGCATCACATGTATATCCGATGCTGTGCGATCACATGTCATGTTTCGGTACACGCTAATTTCTTGTTATATTTAGGTTATACTCTTTCTAGTTAATTTAGGTTGTTACCAAAAATATATGATATCGTGTTAATCGATGGAAGGGCATACGTTTTACAAAATAAGTTGTACAAATATAAAGTTTTTTTTTTTTTTTTTATGGATACTTCAATTTTGTGGCATGTGAGATGATGATATCAATCATGCGTGGTCATGTATACATAATACATAAATTGGAATTTTATCACTTTGTTTTACACATTTGATGGTAAATAAATTAAAACAAACAATGGAAAGTAGGTTGAAAAATGTTTTAACAAATTCCATACCATGTATTTAGTTGGTTTCACACCCAAAAAATAAAAGGTTTTATTTGATAATAATTGTAAGAAATAAGGTGCTAAGTATATTAAATTCTTTATTGTTTTTTTTTAAGATGTATGTGTGTTTTATGGGACAATAATCTAGTATGATTATTATATATTTTGCAGTTGAATCGGTGTATTCATTTTGTCATTTACGTCTTGCGTACAAAACATTCTTGTGAGCATACTTGTGTCCAACTATAAATTAAACTTGTTGTTAAATACAATAAACCAGTAAAATTACTTTATAGGTTATACAAGGATGTACACAATTATGTATTCGGTTTTGTTTATACAAAATATAATCCAAACGATAAAGTGCAAGTACTAAATCATTGAAAACTAGAAAGTGGAATAGTTAGGTCGCCATACGTTATCCCTTTAAATATTTATAGGCAAAAGAGGATCGTACACGTAAAATAAAAATTAAATGAATAACAAAAGTAGCCTTTGAGAAATTTAGAGAAGAAAAGCTAAATCAAGCAAAAAGAATTATGTTGTTGGTGTTGGTGTTGGCATTAAGGGTGTGGGGCCAACCCATTCGACGAGATTTACATCTATTAGTTTCAAGGGTTTAGGGTTTGGTATTAACTATTTGTTTTTTGGCCATGATTGGCTCGATCCATGAAGCCCTGGAATCGAGCCGCAACTTGTTTCTCTAGTCATGTGTAGCTTACCACGAATTCGTATATGTAGAAACTCCGGTAATTTATGCATAAGATTGACTGAGTGTAATATTATAAGTTGTTGTCGATTCAATACAAGTTTTCTAAAGATAGCAAAAGGAAAACAAATCAATTTATCATGTATCATGAGAATTTGAGTAGTGTATAATCATTATGTTATAAAACTAAAATTGGTCAAAACCTAGTGATTAATTTCTACATTTTAAAGTCTATTTAGTCGAACTTATTTAAATAACAATCAAAGAAACTTAATAAGCATACCATAGGTTCTATTGGCCGTACAAAAAAAATCTAAAAAATGTAGAAGGCGTAATTGGCGAAAATTTTAAACATAGTAAAAGACTAAAATGAACTAGCAAATAACACTAAATGAAAATCCAATTAAAAATTTTAAATCTTAACAGGTTTTAAGATACAAGAAAAAGAGTCTTAATTATTTGGCCACATTCATAAGTATTCAAAAGTTTATTACATCAAAGGTCGATTTTAGGTTAGCTACGAATAAGTATGATAATATCAAGTTTCGTGTATTTTGATACAGTTAAACTAAATAAAAGCTCCTTCTTTACTATCACAAAAATAGTAAAAAGTAAAGAATTTACATTCGTTAGAGAATATTCTTTAACTCTTCTAACAAAACATGATTGTTTTATTCCAACCTAATAAATTATGGCATTCTTTCTGTTAGGTGGTGTTTGTTTTTTTCCAAAAGTTCTTCCCCACCTCTTCATCTGCGCGCACGCAGACGCGGAAAGAGGT
The DNA here is from genome assembly GCA_024085815.1 of Flaveria linearis. Taxonomy (NCBI): domain Eukaryota; kingdom Viridiplantae; phylum Streptophyta; class Magnoliopsida; order Asterales; family Asteraceae; genus Flaveria; species Flaveria linearis. The sequence goes on along the minus strand of CM044005.1, from coordinate 91,281,723 downwards.
TTTAAGTGCGCAGAGTGTTTGATTTTTTGAAGACGTTTCATTAAAAAATGTCTTCCTGACGTCAGCATGGAGAAGATGTGGTCTTACCACTTCTCAACTCTTCTCAACCTCTTCTCATGTGGTCTTACCCCCAACCCTATCAGACCTTCATGTGTGTTCAACCTTCCCCACCACTCATCTCTTTCCCTGCGTGAAACATCCATGCCGCCGCCGTCCCGCCGGTCTCCGCCCGCCGCGCGCCCGCGCCGCCGCCAACAACACACCGAACACACGCGAAAACACACCCGAAAACCGAACATACAACGTTGAACAATCCGACAACAATACAACTAACGCAGGGGAATATACAGCACCAGCAGCATAGGCACGTGATCAGGACTCCGGCGACGATAAGGTAGGGTGTGGCGCCGTCGAGAAAGCGGTGGATTTGTTCGTCACGTGTCTTCGGCGGGAGTTTTTGGTTGAATAGGTTGATGAGGTAGTCGAAGAAGGTGGTTATGGCGGAGGTGATGTTGGAGAAGATGTCTCCGGCGGTGGTGGTGGTGGTGGAATTCTCCGGCAAGTCGTCGGAGAAGAAGATGCCTCTGAGTTTGAGTTGAGGTGAGAGTGTGGTGGTCGCCATTTTGGTCGCTGAATGTGTTGGTGTAGTGGTAACAAAGGTAGAGGATTTAATAAGATTTATAAGGAGATTCTGGATAAGTAGGAAAATAGTATGTTGTAATTTGTATAAAGTATTTTGAAAAGTGTTTGCATTTTATGGGATTGTCAATTATATTATGATTTGTTTTATTAATAAGATATAAATTTGATTGTGTGGTTATGCTGATTGTGATTTGGATTTGGGGTTATGCTGATTGTGATTTGGATTTGGGGTTATGTTAATTGTGTTTAATTATGAACTTCGTTGGTATTGCTGCTTTTGATTGTTTAAAAAATAGGTTTAATTTAATTAATGAATATTTTAGCATTCTGCAGATGTTAAAAAAACAAACAGTCTTTTTCTTGCAGACTGCAGACGTTTGGTCCACCTCTTCTGCTGCAGATGTCTGCAGATATGGTCCGCAGACTGGAGACGTTGAGACGTTTTCTTGCAGAAAAAACAAACAACACCTTAGTCATTAGACACCAAGTATACAAACGCTAACAAGGTGCTCTGTATGTTCCTTTATCTATATCTATATTTCTTTATTAGATTGGCGATTTGTGTGTTACATGGGTTGATAATACTTAAAATGACACATGGGTAAATAAATTCATATAAATTGAAAGTAATATATATATATATATATATATATATATATATATATATATATATATATGGTTGGGATCAAATGATAACTCTAAGAACCAATGTTAGCCATACATTTTCAAGGGCAAATTGGCAAATAATGATAACATAATAAAAATTTTATAAAATTAAAAATAACATAAAAATTAAAAAAGTAAAATGATGAAAATGTTTTCCTTGTTTCCCTCTTTCATAAAAAATATAAAAAAATTATAAAACATAAAAAAACTCATTTTTTTTACTAACGTCATTTTACACATATGTAATACCTGGAAATACATATGTGTAAAATACGATTTACACATGTGTAATAACTAATTTACACATGTGTAAATAACAAGTGTACGATTTTTTTAGAAAAAGTATATTAATATGGTACGCATTTGAAAGATAAAAAATACTAATATTAATGGTGAATTTTTTTTGAAAAATTATGACGTGAAAAAAATTATAAACATTAAAAAAAGATGAAAATAGCATGTGACTTAAATATGTGGCTCATATTGGTAAAGTTCTCACGAAAAAAACATAGTTCTGAAGATAACACATATATATACACATATATATACATATATATACACATACACATACATACATACATACATACATACATACATACATACATACATACATACATACATACATACATACATACATACATACATACATACATACATACATACATACATACATACATACATACATACATACATACATACATACATACATACATACATACATACATACATACATACATACATACATACATACATACATACATACATACATACATACATACATACATACATACATACATACATACATACATACATACATACATACATACATACATACATACATACATACATACATACATACATACATACATACATACATACATACATACATACATACATACATACATACATACATACATACATACATACATACATACATACATACATACATACATACATACATACATACATACATACATACATACATACATACATACATACATACATACATACATACATACATACATACATACATAACATCCATCCATACATACATACTGTAACACCCGAAACATTGTTAAAGTAAGATAGAAATAAAAGTATATTTATAAAAGGAAAAGGAGCACAAGTGAAGGGGGCCAAAGTGTAAAATAGTACAAACATCAAATAATATAATATATATGGGTATGGCCGCCCATATCAACCTTTTTCCGTCTGCTTCTTTTGTCGACCAAAAGAAGAAAATAAGAGAGAAAGAGTAGAAGCTCTTGGATATTTGAAGAACAAGAAGAAGAAGTCGAAGTTAAGGTAAAGATTTAGTGTTTTTAAATTGTTCTTGGATAGAATTAGCCTCGGTTATGTGCTTATATGTGTTTATATGTGTTCGAATATGTGTTTGGTGGGTTTCTAGGTGTTTGAATCCTTTGGAAAGTTCAAGACTTGGAGTTGAGACTTTAGAGTAGCAAAGGTGAGTTCTACACCCCTGTTCCTCTTATTTTAAAAAGTTTTATGGGGAAGAAAATGTATGCAAAACCTTTTTACAACTATTATGCATATACCGTACGTATATATGCTTGTATGATGATGTTCTATAGTTGTAGATGTTTGTTTAAGGTTCATAATGGGTGTAACAAGTCTAGGATAGGATATAATGATGTTTGGATTGGAAATAATTTAGAAATATGTTCAACAGGTTAGCCATGCGTCCAAATAGGGCTTATGCGCCCCGAATAACCTTAGAAATGTTCTAAGTAGGGCCATGCGCCCAAACAGTACCCCCAACCGCCTAGGATTTGCCTTGGAAAGTTCTAAGTTAGCCCATACGCCTAAACAGGGCCCAACCGCCCAAACAGTGTCTCAACCGTCTAGAAATGCCTTAGAAAAATTCAAGTGTAAGCCCATGCGTCTGAACAGTAGCCCATGCGTCTAAGGTTTTTGACTCAGATGCCTAATTGTGGACCAAACGTCCAAATAGTGCCCATGCGTCTGAGATGGCCCAAACGTCTAAGTAATGAAACGTCCAAATAGTGCCCATGTGTCTGGAATGTTCCAAACGCCTAAGTGTTGAACCACCCAAATAGTGCCCATGCGCCTAAACAGGCCTCATTCGCCTGCATAGTGCTCATGCGTCTAGAACACTTAGAATAATTTCTGAAATTTTGAGCAAAACAGAATCATTAGAGTTTGACCCAAGTTTGACTTAGGGTTTATAATTGTTATTATATTTGTATTATTATAAGTTGTTCCTATGATCATAGAGATTATTATTGTGTGACTTATGTGGTGTGCCTATGATCATAAATGCAAGTATTATCTTTAACATAGTGAAAGAGAAATAACAAAGAGAAGTGGAACTTAATTAAAGAGTTAACAAGTCTTGCAAGCATATAGGAGGTGCACGACCATGTTGTCGTTAGCTCAACTGTGATGCGGGTTAGCTACCCCTTATGCACACGGGGTCAATCAATTGAGACTGGCGGATCTTTGTAGCATGCCCTAGGTGACTGGGCCAGCCTCGTATACAGTAATTCAGACCATAGACTGGAGGAGCCCAGCATCAGTTTCTCCACGCATATAGTTTAGGGTATTTCTCATTGGTCCATATAGACAGTGAAAGATAAAGTTAAAAGAGTACGAAATAAACAAGGCATACAGTAAAGAAAGAGAGCCTTACCTTGTTGTATAGGTAATGCGTGCTCACGTACAAGAGTAGGAGATGTATTTCACAAAAAGAGTATTTTCATATATATACAATACATAAGGTATTTTAATACTTTTAAAACTAGAACTCACTCAGCAACACTGACTTTTATACATTTTCAGTTAGCAGGTAAATGTTGCTGAGGATAGCACGAGGGTGAAGCTACTCGGAGAGACAAGACTGACATCCATTTGTATTTTGATTCTATTGTTGTTTCGTAATGCAATTAAACAATCCTTTTGTAACTCATAAAAAAAACATTGTATTGCTTAACAACAGTAGTTATAAGGAAAATGAATGGCTTTTGTTAAATGTAATTCCGCTGCTTATTTAATGAAACATATATTAATATGTATCTATGAGGCCATGAATGACCAACTGTGAGGTGCTCGGGAACATGGCCTTACACATACATACATACATATATATAGATATATAGATATATAGATATACATATATATACATATATATATATACATATATATATACATATATATACATACATATATATACATATATAGGGGAGGGATCCTAAGAAAACCATCAACTTTTGAGAAAACTAAAAAAACTAATTCTAGCCAATCAAAAAATTTTATTATTTATTTATATTTATTATTTTCAAAGGGTGCTTTAGTAATTATCTATGTAATTTATTTTTAGTAAATAATAATGGTTGACTAATATTTCTTTTTTCCTCCATTGTTGAACAAATCAAAGACTAATTCAACAAACATCGATATTTTCTTCTTCTTCTTCACTTGATCATTTTCTTCCTCATTTGGTGATTCAAAAATACAAAATTAACTTCTGAAAATCTTTCGACCATTCAACCATTCATATATTGAAGAAGGTGATGGTTTCTTTTTATCTTCTATTGTTTGATTGATTTTAGCTTCTTTTTTTAGTTTTCTGATTTCATATATCATTTAGGATGGATAATCATTAACGTTGCTTGAGAAACCAACAAAATCGACTGATACTCTCGCTACCATGGATGGTAACAAAGGAAGAAGATGAAGACATATTGAACTCTATGTAACTTGGGTTACATATACGTAGCTTGAGAATAAGGAAACTGCAGAAACAAAAAAGATGTAAGACTTGTTATGTAATTAGGAGCATCTTATATCTTCTTAGGATGAGGATCTAATCACGTAAGGGTGTTTACATATACGTAAGTTTCACCAACATGTCTTCTTTATTTGTTTTCTGATTGCTTACATATACGTAAGTTTCACCATTTTAACGTAATAGTATGCATATTCTTTTTTCTTTGTTTGCTAATTACTAATTTGGTTGTGTTTACATAAAAGTAAGCAGGTTACATATGATGCATCAATTCACAGCTGGTTATTTAAGAAAATAGAGATGAAGAAAAATTTTGATTAATATGAAGATGATTGTTACGTATATGTAATCAAATTACATATACGGAACCATGTCTATGTATGTCAATTTTTTAGATTTAAAATATTGTTCTATACTAGTTTTGTGTTATAATTAAAGTTTTTAATATTTTTTTCAGCTGATTATCGATTCTAATAGTAATTTATTTGAATTTTCTGATTTCGCATATCATTTTAATGAGTGATACATATACATAAGTTTTATCATTTTAATGTAATAGCAATTGTCATTTTTTAGTTGTTTTATGCTTGTTTACATATAAGTAAGCATGTTGTAGGAAGCAAATATATTTGAACATATATGTGAACATGTTTACGTATATGTAAGCATGTATGTAATTAATATAGATCTATAGAATTTTTTTTGATTTTAAAGAGAGAGAGAGAGAGAGAGATTTAAGAGATTTTAATTATTTTTAAAAGTATAAAAATTGTAATATACCTAAAACACTGTCACACCCTCGCTTAGAGCGGAAACACGAGGATGCGACGGACGGGATCGTCATAACACTTGGCATAAATACAGATATATAATACATGCAAACTTCTCGTGTCATGACGTCCCCCGACACAATGGTAACTTGTGTCGTGGTTAGTCAGTTCCACGACTATCATAGTCTTATTGATTCTAAATCCAAAACACACTTAGTTCACAAATGAATACAAATGATATACATTACAAATGCAAATCTAATGAAATCCTGAGGGTCTCTGCTAAGGCATCAGCACTAGCTATCCTCTTTGGTTATGTTCACCTGAAAAGATATGCTCAAAAAAAATGTCAACACATAATGTTGGTGAGTTCCGCAGGTTTAAATTGAAAACATGTAATTGATGCTGTATAAAATTTGATATGGAATCATACTGCAAGCACAAACCACATAACATGTGTTTAAGACAACCAAACCCTAATGACGATATGCATATAAATTCGACGGAATATATTCACCCTTGGCCGGATTGCTGGCAGCTGTGTTGGTAACTCGCAAGTTAACCAATCGTCGAAGGGTGGGGGTGTCAACCCAGTAGTACTACCAATACCTATCCGTTGGTTCCTAACCCGGAATTAATGGTTGTAAGAATCATAGAATAACACCATGTATGCGTGCAAAACAGTATCACATTGATTCCAAGTATGAAAACAGAATATACAGTGTACAGCATTGAAAACGGGTGAGCATACTTTTCCCCCATTGATTGAAAACATTGAAAATTTGTATAAACATAAAAAGGGGCCACGAAACTCACCTTGAATTGATGTATTGCACAAAGACTTCACAGAATCAAGCAATGCACAATCAAACACGTTCAATACCTAATATTGATTATAACTAAGACTTTAAAACATATTCAGCGCGAATAGATGTGTTTGATTGAATTCGAGTCGGTTATGTTTGACTCGTACACGATTAGATATATACATTTGAGTTTGGTTATAATTTTGTGATTTATTTACTAAATTTAATTAATTAAGTATATTTTATAACTTATGGTTATTTTTGTAAATAATATGTGAAATTATATGTTATATAATTTCTATAATTTTCAAAGTTATAATTACCTACGATTTGGTGTCTATTTTTATAAAAATGATTATTTAAAATATTTACAAATAATATTTTATGAATATTTTTAAGGTTTTTAAACAAAATAAATTTTCAGGAAATAATTTTATAAGTTTTAAAATAAGAACAGTTTATAAAATTATTTTTATGATTTTTAGAAATTTTTGTATAATTTTTAGAAGCCCAAAAGCTTTTAAAAAAATAGTTGCAGTGGCCCGGGGTCGAACCCGGGACCTCTCAGGTGAGATGGAGCGTGGGAACCGGTGAACCAAAGGCCGTGGCCGCGACTAAACTCAGTTTTAATTGTTTTTAAACATAGCTTCTCAGTTTCCCCCAAATGCCCGAAGAACCCTAATTCGATTTCCCCAAAATTGGTCATGAATTCGACTCTGTTAACAGTTATAATCATGGGGGTTTTAATCCTTATGTAAAAACGAGTAGATCTAAGTATTTAATTACCTGTTTTGGTTTGATTTGAGGTTAAGAACACTCGAGGAACAGTCGCGCTATCTCGAAATCGAAAAGGGGATCAAACAGTGATGGAACTTAAATTAATTGTGCAGGAAGCTTAGAATGAGGCTTAGGATCAGAAGCCCTATGTTATTTGTAAGTTATAAGGTTCGGAGGATGGCAGTTGATCGAGTTGCAGGTCGAGAATGAGGTGAAGATTAAACTCTATGATTGTGTCCTTTTATAGCAATTGGAACTCAGTGGACGATTGGAAACGACAAAATGTTCCTAATTATGCGATTTCTTTTGTTTATTTTTGTGTTTAGTGCTCGATTTAGTGCCGCACTTCGACCGAAAGTTAAAGTGGTCGATTATTGGTTCTAGAAGCTGTAATTTGAATGATTAAATGCGTGTGTTAGGTTCGAATTTTGTCCACGAGCGATTTGGTATGATTTTTGGAGTTTAAAACCGAATATTTCGTGGTTTTTGAAGTCGCAGGAGGTCGCCGGATTTTTGGCCGGACGGCGGCCGGAAAATCGGGGATGATCGGGGGTTGGTTTTGTAATTTTAAAATTTACACAAATGGTCCCTGCGGTTGTGTTTTTATCATTTTATGATTTAAAACTTCTTTTGAAGTTTTAAAAATGGCAAAATCCCCCCTGGGCTTTATTATTATTATTATTATTAACATCATCATCGTTATTATTATTATTATTATTATTATTATTATTATTATTATTATTATTATTAGCATCATTATTATTATTATTATTATTATTATTATTATTATTTTATTATTATCATTATTAGTATTTTTATAATTATTTAACATCAACATATCAAACTTAATTATTTATAAAATTAACTTTTAATAGTAAAAAAAATACGAGATGTTACAAACACCCTTTAATAATTTAATTAAAGCAATTATCTATTAAATATTTACAAATTTGCCATTAATTAATATCCACCACTGATCAATTTTGATCAATGGTTTAAAATTGGTTTTTTTAGTTTTCTTATAAATAGAGGTTTTCTTAGGAACCATCCCCTATATATATATATATATATATATATATATATATATATATATATATATATATATATATATATATATATATATATATATACACATATATATATACATATATACATATATATACATATATACATATATATATAGACTTAATTACACGGGTGGTCCCTGTGGTTAGGCCTGATTTCACTTTTCGTCCCTAAGTCTTAAAAACTACAAGGTTGGTCCAATACTTTGCACAAATGTAACAAAGATGGTCCCTAAAGTGGATGTCTGTTAAGTTTTTCTGTTAATTTTTTGAAAATGACTAAAATACCCTTGTATACCTACTAGATTAAAAGTCAACATAAAACCCCACCTACCTCATCATCTTCCCCAACTCACCTACCACCACCTTCAGCCACCCCCTCATCGGCGAACACCACCAAATCGATTGATACCTTCTCATATCACCGACGACCTACTGCACCACCATATTTCGTCTCCCCCATCCGTCTCCCTCAACGACCAACATCACCATCACCGTCATAGACGCACCATCACCTGAACTGCTCATTCCCCCTTTCCTCAAGAAGTCAATCTGGCTGGTAGTGACTAGTGGATGCGTGCTCCGAATAGGAAGCATCAGCGGGTGCTGCTTGCGATGATGGAGAAAAGAGGTTATACATGCTGACGGTGATGGTCCTTGGAAATATGGTGACGTGTGATGTTGTTGCCCCTCGAATAATAACCTGTCGGAACTGATTTCATTGTCGGCAGCCCCACCGTCCTTTGAAAGAGATGATGGTTGTGGTGGAGTTAGTGGTGGTTTGATGGAGATGGTGGTTGTGTGAAATAGATGATGGTTGTGGTAGGCGGTCTCGATGGTTGTGATGCAGGTTTCCGGCAGTGGATTTGGTGGTGGGTGTTACGGCGAGCAAGGAGAAAGGGGGAGGAAGGGTCGGGATAGGGTGGGGTGAGTCCACCCATATTAACTAACCCTTTTTTAATGCAAGGGTAAGTTGGTAATTTCACAATCAGTTAACGGTATAAGTTAACGCCCATCCAACTCAGGGACCATTAGTGTTACGTTCGTGCAAAGTTTTGGACCGTCCTTGTAATTTCAGAGACTTAAGGACCAAAAGTGAAATCTGGACATACCACAGGGACCATCCGTGTAATTAAGTCATATATATATATATACATATATACATATATATACATATATACATATATATACATATATACGTATATATATACACATATATATATGTATATACATGTATATATACACATGTATATACATATATATATATGTATATATATATGTATATATATATATATGTATATACGTGTATGTATATCATGTATATACATATATATATATATATGTATATACATATATATATATATAGGTAGAGGTTCTATTAAGAAATAAGTTTTGCCTAAGTAGGCTAAGAAGGGATAAGGAGATTACACGTGGCACTCTTCAAATTAGGATTAAAGGGCATTATGGTCCTAAAACACACTCATTAGTCCCTTTTGTATTTTATCAAAATGCAGCACAAATTCGAATGCAATGTGCAGTATTTAATTTAATATTTTTTATTCAACTCATTTATGTTTCGAATCTAGTTTGTGAATATTTTTATTCCTAGATATACAATTGATATGTAACCAAAACTTTATGCCTTGAATTCTATTCAAGAAGAACGACGTCACTTTAGTTTATGACAAATTTCACTACATCAGATATATTCATGGGACTCCAATGGAACCATGAAAGATTCTACCATGTTGTTCCACTCCAATAATATATTATTTTAATGTTATTTCTTAAGTAATAGGTTACGTAAGAGCTTCATGTATTAGTTTAATGTTATACGATTCAAACAAGCCAGCCACCTCTTGTGTAATGCCTAGCTCATGATAGTCAAGTAAGAGCTTCACGTATAATTTAATGTTATTTCTTACGTAATAGGTTACGGAAGAAGAGAAGAATAATAGGTTATGGAAGAAGAGTCGATGGGTGCCATTGAATAAGGGGAGAAATCAGAATCCTAATGTTTCTTAACTGATATCTCGGGAAAAAAATACACAGCACTAAAAATCATACATTTGAGTAGGATACTATAGTCAGAAAGCTTTGTGCTGTTTTATGAAATACAGCATAGCTTTGTGCTGTTTTATGAAATACACCACAGCTTTGTGCTGTTTTATGAAATACAGCACAGCTTTGTGCTGTTTTTTTAAATACAGCACAGCTCTGTGCTGTTTTTTTAAATACAGCACAGCTCTGTGCTGTTTTTTGAAATACAGCACAGCTCTGTGCTATTTTATGAAATACAGCACAGCTCTGTGCTGTTTTATGAAATACAGCACAGCTCTGTGCTGTTTTATGAAATACAGCACAGCTCTGTGCTGTTTTATGAAATACAGCACAGCTCTGTGCTGTTTTATGAAATACAGCACAGCTCTGTGCTGTTTTATGAAATACAGCACAGCTCTGTGCTGTTTTATGAAATACAGCACAGCTCTGTGCTGTTTTATGAAATACAGCACTGCTTTGTGCTGTTTATGAAATACAGCACAGCTTTGTGCTGTTTTATAAAATGCAGCACAAAAACGTTAAAAATGTAGCACAATTTCACATAATTTGATTTTTTTTGTAAAAAACTATAGTAATACTATACTCAAATTAAAGAGAAAAAAATGCTTGATTTTATGGTGTAATTTATTTAAAAAAATAATATCGTATGAAAAAGTTATTAGCATTTAAAAAAATAGGGGGAGATTTTAAAAAGTCAACAATTGTAGGTAATATAATAAACTACCCAAATTACCCTTGATTACTTATTTTTTCCACACTTTGATCTTAGCCCTTAATAAGATAATTAGAAGGCTAAGATTACTTCTTAGTATTCTTAGGGAAAAATTATTTTTTAGGGGAACCTCCCTCTATATGTATATATATATGTATATATATATATATAGAGAGAGAGAGAGATGATGATGAATTTGATACAAACTACACGTTACTTAAAAACTGTGACAACATATCTGGTGCGTTTATTTTTAGATTTTATGGCTATGATTGATTACATGTCATCCATCTTTAATTAACAAGTAAAAAAGTAATAAAAAGGGTATTATAGTAATTATGCTAATTTTATTAGAGTGGAACAATTTCAAAATCAATTCCAATCCCTTAAATATAGCAAGTCTAGTTAAGGACGGAGAAAACCTTCAAACGAGAATTAATTCAAAAATCATAGCATACAATCGACTGAAATATTTCATAAAAATCAAAACCTGGAACAATCCAAAATAACATCATAATAGCACTAATATGTTATGATTATATTAAATGTCAACATATCTACAAAAAGTTTTTGATGAATATTAGTACTAAAAGAAAACAGGCTTTTTTTGTCTTGAAAGAATGTTAGTATCATAATTTAAAATTAGTATTATGTTTTTTTATGAATGTTACGTCCAGAGAACTTATAATAGGTATTAGTGGTATTTCATCTTCTTTTAATATAAAGTATAACATTACATCATTATGGAAAGAAGCTTATTTTGGTGAATTATATAATATAATATCACAATATTTTATTTTTTTGATGCAAAACATTGGATTGATATACAAAAATAAAGCTAGTAGTTTTTCATATTTAATAGCATACCATAATAGCATCATAAAAATTAGTTTTTTCAACCATGTGATAAAATCAAAACACGAAGTCAATCCATACGTATCAAAAACATCAAAGAAAAGTCATTGTCTACCAAAGACATAACAAAAGTAAAATCATTTGATAATCAAAATAAATGAATTGAAAAATAACAAAGGTTAAATTCACTTAAATCTTGGGCAACATTCTCACCTATCTACTCAGTATACAAGTTCATCAATTATGTTCAAAAGAACCACAAGACTACATCTCTGGGTCTTTTGGAGGCTTGGTTGTAATTTTCTCATGAACAGACTCGTACCGACTCTTAGAACCTGAACCATTGGTTCTAATACCAACACGCCTTGCATAATTGACTTCGAATGGTTGACCAAAACCAAGTAACTTTGAGATACCATCGTTTCTGGGAGTAGGTTAAGCACTAGCGCACGTCTGATCAACAAGTAATTCCTTGGGAAAAACTTTACTCTCGACAACTTTAATACATGAAATATATCTCTGCGTACTAAACTATGTTGCTCGTACCTATTATGCATTCAAGATATGACCATACATTCTTTAAATATATTTTTAAATAAAATAAAAAAAGAAGTTAACTATTAGATATCAAGACAACATTAAATTATAGCACATCATAAACACCGATATAATTAGCATATCCCTGAATGGTAATATCAATTTTATTGTTATCTGAAAATATTAAAGAACAGCTGCATTATAAGAAAATAGCACCACTTATACTTCAATTATAGCACAATGCTACAAGACAAAAATCTAGTATAACTATTTAAATAAATATGAAAATAGCACATCTTGTATGTCTATATAAACATATATAAAAAATTTACAATTTAATAACAACACAATTTTCAACAAGAACAACTAAATTTAAAAAACAAGCAGATTGTGTTAATTTTCTTCTGACAAATCAAAACACAAAATGAATAAAAGTAGCATAGCGAGGGATCTTAAAGAAAATAAATGTAGCATAGCGAGGGATGTTAAAGAAAATAAAAGTAGCACAATACGAATGTCTATATAAAATTTTTTTTAACTTGCTTCTATAAAACTGTATGGGTGTCAAACTAAATAAAAGTAGCACATATCAAATATATATTACACGTTAATAATAGCATGATTTTAAACAATAACACTGATTAAAATAGTAATAAAAATACAAAAGTTGTGTTAATTAATGCCATAAATATGTATAGCATATCGTCACAACTTACAAAAATCAAAACGAGGTCACATTAAATCCTTTCACTTACATGTACAAAAACATTATTGTGCCATAAAAATAGCACAACGAAAATAACAATGTCAGATTCATATAACTTATGAGATTGAAATTATAAAACGATTCAAAATCTTGTTGTTAATCCAAATGTTATAAAAACAAATATTAAAAAAATAACAAACTTGCGAAATGATTCCATAAAAATCTTGACCGATCGTAGATTATTAAAAATCTTGAAAAACATTAATCATTGATGATTCCATGATTTTAATCTCAAGGTTTAAGTGATAGAGGAAGATGATGAAGTCGAAGTGGTGGAATTGAACCGCTGGAAGAGCCATCGACTTATTTTATTGATTTTGTTAGAGATATATTTGAAAAAGGAAGAATAAATCTTTCCTTCAATTAAGGGGTTGTTAAAAATAAATTTTTATGTAATTCCTAATATACCCCTTAATCCTAGTCATTAACTAATACACATGGCATAAATACAGTGGTTCTCATTGTAACATCATGTATTTTAGGGCTAGTTATAAGTTAGCATCGTTAAATTCTTGTAAGGCCTTAATTCACTGGTAACACACCCGCCCCCTTGAACAGGAGGTCCTCGGTTCGAATCCGCGGCACCTCATGTTTTGGTTTTAAGGCTTTTTAGTCTTTAAATTAAATCCAGAATTTTTTTTAAAATTTATAAAAAATCAACTTATGAACTTATAAATTTTTAGAGATACTATATTATTTTCTGCAAACTTATTTTATAAAATATCTTAATATTATTAAATATTTTAGACAGATAACATACTTAGTTTATTTTCTTTCTCATAAAATAGACTTTAAATAATGGTTTAAATCACTAAATAATTATTTTTTCAACATTTATCTATATATATTTTTTAAAAAAATTATTATAAAAGTTATTTCAAACTTATAAAATTATAAAAGATTTCTTTTGCGTTCTTTTATACTAAAATGCTTAATAATGTGCTTCATTCTTATGGAATTAAGAACATAATCAATTATTTTATTTAATTTGGTTAATAAAACCCCCCAAACACCAAATGAACCCTAGTACTCGTTGATTTGTTAAACTTGTTATAATTAAGCTTAAATCTTGTAAATATATACATTTAGGTGCCTTGTGACGGTTTACGTTGGAACGACGCATATTATTTTCTTATTAATCAGCAATTACATATTTATTGATCAAGTGAGTATTTCTATACCCCTTTTTCATATGTTCACATTTTAGGGTGAAACATGTTACCTTATAATCATTGCCCTTGTAGATTCGTTTGATTCTTGTAAACTCTTGGCAATTCACTTATATGTTGTGGTTAGTTGATCATTGTAATTACCGTGTAGTGACGATTATATGTACAACCATTAACTATTGCTCGCCTAGCGACGTCATAGATCTATGGGCTTGACAAGCCTGCTTTGTTAATCCAAGTACACTTAGCTAATCGTATAAACTTGTAAACGTGGAAAACTTGTAAACTATCAAGGTTTGATTGTGCATCTATCTTACATCCCTAGTTACTTTGTTCACTAATTTATAACATGAATTGCCATATTTTATATACTTATGTATTGAAAACTATGGAAATCTCACCAACATTATGTTGACCTTTTATTTTTAACATGTTTCAGAAAACGCGCAAGTTTGATTGCCACCTTTAAAGCTCATTCACACCTAGGAATGAACCTAGTTAAATAAATGAATGAACTTGAAATATTTCTTATTATGTATTTTGATTTCTTATTTGAGACTTATGTTTGTAATGTTACATCTGAAACTTATGATAATAATATTTGCATTTAAAGATAGCGTTATATGGCTGTGAACAATCTTAACCCTCACATCTCGACGATTCCAACGTTAAGGTTGGGGTGTGACAGATTGGTATCAGAGCCCATAACTATAGGGATTTAGGTTATTAGAAATGGTGACCTAGACTATAGCTTATGCATGAACCTTATAGAATAATATTTATATTCTTGTAAAAATATATTGTTTGCATGCTACATGATTCTATGCCTTCTTATGTGCAACTTGATGCCTTAGCATAGGATTGCCTTATGAAAGCTTAAATTTTATTACTTGTCTTCCCTAAACTTATCATTGACTCTTTGATTCTCCCCGACAAATGAAGCTTCTTAATCTTATTCTCGACGACACGTGTGATCGTATACTTTATGTCTATGGCTTAAATCTTTAGACTTTAAGTCTAATCTATACAAATCTCATCAAGGTTTTGATTCCATGAACCTAAAAAATATTGTGTGACACATAGACACCTGTATTCTGGATTTCCTGGCAAAAGGCCTTTGGGCTAAGGTAAGCATTTCACATAAATCCTAAGGGACCGGTTATGCTTACCTGGGGATTTCTGGGATGAGTGATAAACTATGGTCAACATACACAAGTTTCTGAGGCAAATGGGTCAATTTACCTTGACGTATCAACGCTTCCAAATGGTAATGCGTTACCAAATGGAACCATTCCGTGTGCCTTACAACTCTTGACTTATTCTTGTTTAAATTGCTACCCATTGTTATCCTCATTCTCGTGTCTAACTCATTTTGTATATCCAACATGTCTCGTCACCATGGAAAGCGTGGAAGTTCCGATCGTAAACTTGCGGCAATGATCGTCCAGCAAATGGCTGCTATGCTCCCGTCAATGGTTGCTGAACTTAGCAGCACTTTAATGGCCAATAATAATAACAACACCAATGGAAACAATAGTGGTGCTGACAATAATGCCCATGTGGAGAATATCAATAACCAAAACGGGAACAATCGCACCTACACCTTTAAGCATTTCAACTCGTGTAAA
Organism: Flaveria linearis; assembly: GCA_024085815.1. NCBI lineage: Eukaryota > Viridiplantae > Streptophyta > Magnoliopsida > Asterales > Asteraceae > Flaveria > Flaveria linearis. The sequence continues at coordinate 91,265,504 of CM044005.1, read as the reverse complement.
CCCACTAGCTTTAGTGGAAAAGAAGGATCCATTGGACTTCTCAAGTGGTTCGAGAGTATGGAGAACACGTTCATCGTGAGCGAGTGTCCCGATGAATTCAAGGTCCGATATGCTACGAGCGTTCTTCAACAACGGGCACTGATATGGTGGAATAGTGAGAAAAGGAACCGTGGGGCTGAAGTTGCTTTAGCATTACCTTGGGAGGAATTTAAGGATATAATGATCCAAAAGTTCTGCCCGAGGAGTGAGTTGCAGAAGCTGGAGGAGGAATTCTAGAACCTTAAGCAAGATGGTGGGAATCATTTAGCTTATTCTACCCGACATCATGAGTTGAGCATGCTCTTACCACACATGGTGGATACTGTGCCCCGTAACATTGAGAAATTTATCAGGGGGTACCGTCTCAAATTCAAGATGTCATGGTGGGTAGTAGGTCCACAACTTTGGAAGAGGCGATTACTATCACTGCACAGCTCACTGAGAATCATATTAGGGCTGGCACTATGTCGGTTAAAGGTGCCAAGTCTGCTTCAAAGGTGACACCCGAGGCAACAAGGGAGGTAAAGGCTGAGTCATCCTCTCAAAACAAGAAGCGTAAGTTCACCCCGACACACAACTACGCTGTGACAACACCAAATGCTCCTCAAAGACAAGTAGTAGTTGGAAATCAAGCTCTCGTAGCTAAAGCTTATGCTGGGCCATATCCGATGTGTAACACATGCAAGTACCACCATGCGAGCAACATTCCATGCGGAGTCTGCTCGCTGCGTGGGAAGTATGGGCATTTGGTGGCTACTTGCCTTCGCGCGCCGAACAACATTGTGATGCTTACCAACCGAACCTGCTATAACTGTGGTGAACCTGGGCATATTCATCCGCAATGTCCTCGCAATGCGGGAACTGTGCCACCGGTTCGTGGAAGGGCTTTAAACATCAACGTCAATCAAGCTCAAGCCAATAACGACGCGTGAATGGTACGTCGTTGAATTTCTATTTAATCGTATTTTGTCTTGTAAAAATTCCTACCTGTATTCATCATACTAATAATAGGTTATTACCAACAGGTATGTATCATGTAAATAGTCATTATGCTTCCGTATTGTTTGATTCGGGTGCAGATAAGAGTTTTGTGTCCTTGGAGTTCGAGCCTATACTTTCTAAGCCGCATGTAAATCTGGAAAGATCCTTCACGGTCGAAGTCGCCGATGGAAAATCGATCGTCGTTGACGTCGTAATACGCGATTGTACCTTGAACCTTAACGAACACGATTTCTCCATCGACTTCATTCCTATGCAAATGGGAAGCTTTGATGTTATTATCGGCATGGATTGGTTAGTTAAGCAACATGCGGAAATTCTATGCTTCGAGAAGTGCATTCGAATTCCTTTACCGTCGGGGGATACCTTGAAAGTCTTTGGGGAGAAATCATCCCAAGGACTCAAACTTATGTCCTGCATTAAGGCCCAAGAGTGCTTAAGTAAGAACTACGTAGCTTTCATGGTGTATGTAGTTAATACGAAAGCCAAGGGTAAGGAACTGAAGGATATTCCTGTCGTGCGAGATTTTCCCAAAGTTTTTCTTGAGGATCTTAAGGGGTTACCTCCCGTATGAGAAGTTGAGTTCAAAATCGACTTGATCCCTGGTGCAAACCCTGTGGCTAAATCACCTTATCGTCTTGCACCGTCTGAAATGCAAGAACTAGCTAGTCAACAGCAAGAGTTGACCAATAAGGGTTTCATTCATCCCAGCTTTTAACCATGGGGTGCACCCGTGTTATTTGTGAAGAAGAAGGATGGATCCTTCCGCATGTGCATCGACTACCAGGAACTAAACAAGCTCACTATCAAGAACTGATATCCTCTTCCTCAAATCATTGATCTCTTCGATAAACTTCAAGGAGCTACACAATTCTCAAAGATCAATCTGTGTTCTAGATATCATTAACTACATGTTCACGATGACGGTATTCCAAAAACCGCTTTCCGTACTCGATATGGACATTACGAGTTCATGGTTATGCCTTTCGGTTTAACCAATGCACCTGCTGTGTTCATGGATCTCATGAATCGAGTATGTAAACTGTACTTGGATAAATTCGTGATCGTGTTCATCGATGATATTCTTATCTACTCCAAGACAAAGGCCGATCATGTGTTGCACTTGCGACAAGTTCTCGAACTTTTAAAGAAGGAACAACTATACGTCAAGTTCTCTAAGTACGAATTCTGGCTTGAAGAAGTTCAATTCCTAGGTCATGTGGTGAATAGTCAAGGAATTCACATCGATCCTGCTAAAATAGAAGCCGTGAAGAACTGGTGTGTTCCCGCGACCCCAACTGAAGTCCGTTCTTTTCTGGGTTTAGTGGGTTATTACCGTAGATTCATTGCAAACTTTTCGAAGATTGCTACACCACTTACGGCGCTAACTCAAAAGAATCAACTCTTTGAATGAGGACCCGAACAAGACGAGGCTTTTGAGATGTTGAAATGCAAGTTATGTAATGCCCCTATTCTAACACTCCTCGATGGAAATGGTGATTTTACCGTGTACTGTGATGCCTCTAATCAAGGTCTTGGTTGCATTCTTATGTAACGAGGAAAAGTCATAGCATACGCATCGAGACAATTGAAGGTTCACGAAGTGAACTACACAACCCATGATCTTGAACTTGGTGCCGTGGTCTTTGCCTTGAAGATCTGGCGGCACTACCTTTATGGGACGCAATGCATAGTCTACACCGATCATAAGAGTCTCCAACAAGTGTTCAATCAAAAGGATCTCAACATGAGACAAAGACGTTGGATCGAGTTGATCAGCGACTAAGACTGTGACATTCGCTATCATTCTGGAAAGGCGAACGTTGTAGCCGACGCGCTGAGTCGCAAGATCCACAACAAAACTGTCTCGCTTTAAGAAATCCGAGATCGAATGAAATGGTTTGACACGTTAGGGGAATTTGATACTGAGATTCATGTGGATGTTAATGAGGCTACTATCATGCTTCAAAACATAAGAATTGATAGTGATCTCGAGTTATGCATTCATGAGGCTCAACAAGCAGCATTAACCGACGAAGGGAAAGATGAAGATTTGGCGTCTAACGTTCAGTCATAACTGGAGACAAAACCGAACGGCATGTGGTACTTCTTGAATCGACTTTGGATCCCTAATCGTGATAACCTTCATCACTTCATTATGAACGAAGCTCATCAAACCCAATATTCTATTCATTACCGTGTAATGACGATTATATGTACAACCATTAACTATTGCTAGCCTGGCGACGTCATAGATCTATGGGCTTGACAAGCCTGCTTGGTTAATCCAAGTACGCTTAGCTAATCGTATAAACTTGTAAACGTGGAAAACTTGTAAACTGTCAAGGTTTGATTGTGCATCTGTCTTACATCCCTAGTTACTTTGTTCACTAATTTATAACATGAATTGCCATCTTTTATATACTTATGTATTGAAAACTATGGAAATCTCACCAACATTATGTTGACCCTTTATTTTTAACATGTTTCAGGAAATGCGCAAGTTTGATTGCCACCTTTGAAGCTCATTCATACCTAGGAATGGACATAGTTAAATAAATGAATGAACTTGAAATATTTCTTATTATGTATTTTGATTTCTTATTTGAGACTTATGTTTGTAATATTACATTTGAAACTTATGATAATAATATTTGCATTTAAAGATAGCGTTATGTGGCTGTGAACAATCTTAACCCTCACATCTCGACGATTCTGTCGTTAAGGTTGGGGTGTGACACTCATAGTTTGTACATAAACTAGTGTTTGTATTAAATCCCACTCCTAGTGGTTCTCATGGCTTGTACATAAACCAGGGAACATTAAAATAACAAAAAATGTGTTATTTCTATGTTGTTTGATATTTTGTCATAATGTAGCACAGAAACATCATATGAGACCTTATTGTTTTGGCGTAAAACAACATAGAACATGTTACGCAAAATCGTACAAAACTATGCCATTTGACAAAAACATTATAAAACTGTGTTGTATAACATAATTATGTGTGTGTTTGTGTGTATATATATATATACTTATTAATAAATAATATTTTTAGTGTCACGTGTTATTTTCTTAGTCTTCTATACCTTTAATTTACCGCATAAAAATGTATCTACCCTTAGTACTAGTCATAGTTTACTTAAATAAAATCAATTATTGCTATAATTACAAAAAAAAATTCTTAAATAGTATATATATATATAATTATTTACTAAACTAGATGTTTAAGAAAATATTTCTTTTTCACATTATAATTCTATTGGTTAAATTTACTTCAATTTAAAATAATATCATTTAAAAAGAGTCAAGTACAGATATTTATAAAATTATAAAACCATTTGGTTCATATGTTGTAATTAAAAACAGAAAGTTTTTTAAAACTTATTTTTGTTTATTTTAATTCACTTAGAATTAATTTTAAATTGTCTTTTCATATAGAAAAGTTAAATTTTTTTCACTATAATTTTGTTTCAATTTCACACAAAAGTAGTCACATTTTTTTATTGTTTTAAATATATATTTTTAAAATATTTTTAAGTAGCTTAAAAGATGTAATAAGAAAAACTATTTTTAACAAAAATGCATTTTTTAAAGATGCTTTATATAAATATCACGATGAAATAAAAAATTTAATGGTTTATTATAATTATTTTACGAACTATAAATTTAATCCTCAATTACCGAGGGCATGCATATTGCTAATAGACTCCTAACAACAATTAGGGGAAAAACGAGTCACGTCATCTCGTGAGCCACTTGGGACCAATAAAAAACACTTCGAGAATTCACAACCCTAGCCGCCCAAGTTCGTTCAGTTCGTCTCTTCCAAGTTCATAGATCATTTCTGATCATTCCTAGTCTATTCTTAACGTATTCTAATCGTTAGGTTTGATCGGATTAACGGTTTCCCTGATTGGATCGCCAATCAAATAGGATTCCGCGCTATTTGATTCGGTTACACGTTGAATCAGTTAGTACTCCGTACGTTCACGGTCCTAACAAGTGGTATAAGAGCTTTGGCTCTTGATTCTTCATGGATTCAATCATTTTTGTGAAAAAGTCAACGTTTTTAGTTTAAAGATCCGTGCTCTCTGCCTAAAAATCCAGTTTTTACGTGTGCATGCTTTCAAAATTTAGTCTTTTTCGAGTTGCAGCCGTCTAGGGTATTCAAAATTGTGTTGTAGGTCGAATTGTGTGAAAAAGATCGAAAATTTTCGAAATCAGCAGTCTCAGTCGCACGATTGACTCAATCGCACGACTGAACTCCAATCGCCCAGTTCAATCGCACGATTGGCCCAGTCGCTCGCTCAATCGCACGATTGGTCCAGTCGTTTCTGTCCATTCGCACAGCTGCCCTAATCGCCTGCCCAGTCGTACGACTAAGCTCAATCGCACGATTGTGTTTCAGTCGTCCCCTAGTCGCCCATCTAAGTCGCATCAACAGTTTGTATGACAAGTCTAATTCTAATTGAAAATGGACTCAGAGAACTTTGCATTCGCAGCAGGGAAAGACTCCAGAATACAGAACCTACTGCTACAGGAAAATGAGATCGGGAACCATAATAAACCAGCTAAGCTTTTATCGATTGATGAATTTCCTCAATGGAAGCAAAGGTTTGAGATTCATCTTAATGGAGTGGACACGAATCTCTGGAATGCTATTAAGACTGGACACAATATGCCAGTTGGAGCTGATGGTATACCCCTAACTTTGAGTGGATTGACTGATGCATAAAAGATTGCTTACAATGCAGAGAAGAAAGCCTATGCTATGTTGACACAGTCTATTCCTAAAGAAATCTTCCATCAGTATTCGGAGCATAAGCAAAGTAAAAAGTTCTGGAAGGCTCTTGAGAAAAGGTATGAAGGGAGCACAACTCTTAAATCCTTAAAGGCCAAAGCATTAAAGAAAGAGTTTGATAATTTTTCTACCATCGGGAATGAGAGTTTGGATGGCATTATTGACCGCTTCTATCATTTGATGAGTGAACTTCACACTCATGGTGTTCAAAAGTGGGATTCGTTTATTTCCACCTTAAGATACAACTCAGTGCTTGAGACCTTGGATATAAATGATTTCATCTAGAAACTGAGAGAAAAAGAAGTGAGACACAAGTACAAGGCAAAGAAGGGATCATATGCTCAGGATCCGTCTCTCTACAATGTGACTCCTACTGCTAAGTCTTCAAGTGCACCTCTGCAGACTGCATTTGTTTTTAATACATCTGTGACTGGTCAATGCTCATCGTCTGGTGGTGAGTCAACTGTTTCATCAGGGGTTCAACACAGTATTACAGAAACTCAATCGACAAAGTTAGTGACAGAAAATCTGGGTAATGTAACTGTGGAAGTGGCTAAAGAGCACATGGACTTGCTGCTGTAGTCCATTCTTATGATGGATTGGTAGCAGGAAAGATCGGTAACTGCCACTTGGCTGATGAAGACTATGAGCAGGTGGATGAAAATGAGTTGGAGAGAATGGACATCATGTGGGCTCTCACGAGTGCTATGCAACGAGCAAAGAAGTTTGTTAAGAAGACAGGACAAAATCTGGTGGCTACTAAAGATACTACTTTTGGTTAGTCAAAGGTCACCTGTTTCAATTGCGGGGAGAAAGGACACTTCAAGCGAGAGTGTGTAAAACCAAAGAAGACTGGTAATGGAAACCCGTTCTCGTCCTTCAACAAACAGGATAAAGAGATAAAGACAGCCTCAACAAGCAATGATTCAAAGGCAATGGTTGCTCAAGGTGATGAAGGACAGGACTGGTCCTTTCGTTTTCTATCTGATGGTGAAGCAAACATTGCCCTGGTTGATGATTAGAATGATGACTCTGCGAGTGAGGGGGAGAACTCAGTAGAGCTAGATGCTAATAAAACTTTGGCTGCTGTTGATCAACTCGTTGAGGATGAACTGAATGCAGCTTCTGAAGCACAACAGGAACCTCAAAATGCTTTCATGGCCGGCACGTCTACATCGACACAGGTAGAATCAAAAGATGATCTTTTTGTTAAACATGCTTGTGTTGAATGTGATAAATTTAGGGAAAGTATTGATCTGAAATTTGCTAGGTTATTAGACCATAATGATAACTTAGTAAATGACTTAAAATATGCACTGAGGCCAATAGAGTGTTAAAACAAAATGAAAGCAACTATAAGGAGAAAATTGAGGCCTTAAAGAAACAGCTAAAAGAAACTGAAGTTGTCGCGTTTAACCAAGAAAATGACATTAAGTTCTATTTAAAGACAATTGAAGAAACTAAAAAGGACAAAGCTGTTTTACAAGTTGAAAATGAGTCTTTAAAGCAAAAACTCCACAGTCTAGCTAGTTCTTCTCATATTTTGAAAAACTTGGTTAAGGAACGCAACAACGGGGAAGGGCTGGGTTATAAGGTTGTGCCTCCACCACATGAGATCCTTTTGAATACCAAACAAAGACCAATTAATAACAATCCCATAAAGGACCATGTGGTGACTACTCCTCTGGTTAGTGACCCGGATACTGCAGTTAAACCTGCTACTCCCGTTGCTAATCAGAAGTCATCAACCTCAGGCACAAAAGATCAGACTGACAGGGTAGAAGAGGATGTTAATGTCACTCTTGGGTTGGGTTCTAAAGTTGTTGACACACAACTCAAGACTACATAATCCACTCAGTCTAAACAAACTAAGCGAGATCAAAATCATCCAAAAAGACAAATCAACCATAATGTTAAACAAGTAAAATTTATCAAGGAAGGTGAAAATCATAGGATTGAGACCAAAAAGTCCTTACCTGAAGTCTACTCCCCACCCCACAAGAGATCTCCTAGTCCAGTTGAAAGGAGATCATGCTATACGTGTGGATAACGAGGTCACATTTCTTCAAACTGCCCTCACTATCAGATACCAACAATTAAAATTGAACTAGACAATGAAGTTAAACTGGTTTCAAAACAGAGATCTAAGACTCCGGTTAGGTCTAAAACACCTACTAGGTCTTATACCTCTCCTCAACACCACAGACAACACAGACAAGTTACTGGCAAGTCTGTGATGCCTGAGGTGAAACCTGTCTTTGAGACTAAACCTAAGGTTCAAACTGTAAATCAGTCATCGGTCTACCACAAACCATCCTTTCACAAGGATGGTTTGTGGAAAGCCAAAACATCTGAAGTGTCTGAAAACAGTGATAAGTTGAAGGTTAAGATCCCATCAACTGATAAAGGATAGTGGGTTGAGTTTGTGATGTGTGATGCCTCTAGAAAACCCAAGCCAGTTAAGGCTTGGGTCCCCCTCCTTAACTAATTATTTTCTATTATGTGCAGGTTGTCCGCTATAGTGCTTCTACCAACATATGGATTGTAGATAGCGGGGCATCCAGGCACATGACGGGAAATCAGTCTCTCCTTTTCAATGTCAAACAAATTAAAGGGGGACACATTTCTTTTGCTGGAAACAAAGGAGGCTACATTACCGCACAAGGAGAAGTAGGTAATGAAAAGGTAAGATTTGATAAAGTGAATTTTGTTCAACAATTGGAAAACAATTTGCTTTCAGTGTCTCAGATATGTGACAAGGGCTTCAAAGTAATGTTTGATAATCAGAAGTGTTACATTCTGAAGAAAGAGATAGAGATTCTAGAGGAGCAGGTATTAATGTCAGCATCTAGGTACAATGACCTATATGTGTTAGATATGTCAAATGCTTCTACTACTGAGTCTACTGTTCAGTGCTTTTTGTCTAAAGCAATAGAGAAGGAGTCTATCTCATGGCACAGAAGAATGGGACATATAAATCACAGGAAGATGAATCATCTGATTCATAACAACTTAGTTGAGGGAGTTACTGTAAAAAACTTCAAACTTCCTGATTTTTATGTCTCATGCAAGAAGGGAAAGCAGACCAGGAAGTCTCACAAGACCAAGCACGTCAACTCTATCGAGATGCCCCTGGAGCTATTGCATATGGATCTATTCGGTCCTGTCAGCACGAAGAGTATCACCGGAGATTGGTACTGCTTTGTAGTCACATATGACTATTCACGATTCTCCTGGGTGACGTTTCTGAAAGCTAAGTCAGAAACTTTTGAGTCATTCAAGGTTCTCGTCATAACACTGGAGTCACTCTACAAGCTGAATGTGAGGAAGATTCGTTCAGATAATGGAACAGAGTTCAAGAATCAGTGGATGGATGCTTTCTGCAAGGAAAAAGGAATTGTTCATCAGTTCACCTCTGCATACACGCCATAGATGAATGGTGTTGCTGAACGGAAGAATAGGAGCTTGATCGAGACTGCTAGGACTATGTTGGCAGATTCAAAGCTGCCAGTACAGTTCTGGAATGAAGCTGTTGCCAATGCTTGCTACACACTTAATTGTGTGTTAGTAGTCAAGCGGCATGGGAAGACTTGCTATGAGTTGCTTCAGAAGCGCAAACCGAACCTGGAGTATCTGGAACCATTCGGAGATCCATGTACGTTGCTGAAGAAAACTTAGGAGGGCAAGTTCTACAAGAAAGCCGATCAAGGGATATTTCTAGGATATAGCATACCAGACAAAAGGGTTTATAACAACTTAACTGGTCAGGTAGAAGTGTGGTGCAACGTAGATATACAAAGATACACCACCCCCCTTGCTGGAAAAGGTCCATCATCATTCTTCGATTACAATGGCTTTTTCAAATCCTTCCACCTCCCTCAGCTTGATCCAGATGATCCCCAGATGATGTACGACGTCTTAAATACACCGAATCTGGATATCAGCAATATAACACCAGCCAGTGGTGCTTCGGGTTCTTCAACACCCGCTCAGGACGAAACTGATGAGTCATCAGATGATGACGAAGCAGCTGAGATTAACAATGAGGATAATGTTAATCAAGAAGAGAGCTCCTCAGCTGCTGAACAAGCATCGGGAAATCCGGATACTGAACCTGTTGTCACAAATCTTGATACTGAAGTTGTCGTTCCTACGACACCTATGACTAGGATCAGTGTGAATCATCCCCCGACTCCATCATTGGGTATCTTCAATCCGGTGTGCAGACTAGAAATTAGTTGTACTCTACTGACTATGCTGCAATCATAGAAAAGGGATATGTTAATGACGGGGCTTTCTCATGTTTTGTTTCTCAAATCGAGCCTAAGTACGTCAGTGATGCCCTAAAGGATTAGGCCTGGGTCAACGCTATACAAGAGGAGCTGCTACAGTTCAAGAAGCTGGGAGTGTGGACACTCGTTGACAGGCCCAAAGGAGTGAAAGTGATTGGTACCAAATGGGTACTCAAGTGCAAGAAGGACGACCAAGGTGTTGTTATCAGAAACAAGGCACGGTTGGTTGTTCAAGGATTTAGACAAGTCGAGGGAATCGACTACAATGAAGTGTTTGTACCAGTGGCACGAATGGAAGCGATTCGGATATTTCTGGCCTACGCATCTTACATGAAGATCAAAGTTTATCAGCTGGATGTTAAGAGTGCATTCCTTCATGTGGAAATCCGTGAAGAAGTCTACGTCAGTCAACCCGAGGGATTCGAAGATCCTTATCATCGGGACAGATTCTACAAGTTGGACAAGGCTCTGTATGGGCTACATCAGGCTCCTCGAGCTTGGTATAAGAAGCTCTCCACCCATCTCTTGAAACACGGTTTTCGCAGGGGTGTGATTGACTGCATGTTGTTCATTAAAGCGAAAGATGGAGACTTACTAATGGTGTAGATCTATGTGGATGACATCATCTTCAGTTCCAGAAATGAAGAAATGTGAAAAGAGTTTGAATCTGTGATGAAGGCAGAGTTTGAAATGAGTGCCATGAGCGAAATGAAGTTCTTCCTGGGATTACAGGTGGATCAAACACCAACCGGTATTTTTCTGCATCAGACTAAGTATGTTGGAGACATTCTGAGTCGATTTGATATGGAAAATGTCACTGTTGCCGGTACCCCTCTCGCCACAAATCATGATGTGGCTCCTAATGAGAATGGAGATCTGGTGGATGCCACTATGTATCGTGGGATGATCGGATCTCTCATGTATCTCACTGCCTCGCGTCAGATATCATGTATGCCACATGTCTTTGCTCCAGATATCAAGCGAAACCCAAAGTCAATCATCTGATTGGGGTGAAGAGGATTTTTTGTTATCTGAAGGGTACCCCAACACTAGGATTGTGGTATCCTCATGATGATGACTTTGAGCTCACTACATACAGTGATTCTGACTATGGCAGTTGCAAGATGAACTTCAAGTCTACATCAGTAGGGTGTCAGTTCTTTGGAAGGCGGTTAGTCACTTGGCAATGCAAGAAGCAGACCTCGGTTGCATTGTCAACCTATGAAGCTGAATATGTTGCCGCTGCAAGTTGCTGTTCTCAGATCATCTGGATCCAACAGCAAATGCGAGACTACGGTTTGCAATTCTCTCAAATACCTATCTTTGTTGATAACTCTGCTGCCATAGCTGTTACTAAAAATCCTGTTCAACACCCTAAAACAAAACACATCGGCATAAAGTATCATTTCATACGCGACTGCTATGAAAAACAATTAATTGATGTGATTAAAATAAACAAGGATTTTCAACGCCCTGACCTCTACACCAAACCTTTTGACAAACCCAGATTTCTATATCTGTTAGTGGTCAACGGTGTGAAAAAGAAAAGTGATATAACTTCAGAAGACACAGATGCCTAGTCCGACACGTGTTTAGTTTTTGTTATTTCTATTTTATTTCTTTTAATTTCCTTGTCTTATAAAAATCCAAAAACACAAAAAGATTTTCTGTTTTAGAATTTTAGGGGGAGATTAGGTTATGTTTAGTATTTATTTACTCAAAAAAAGGGGGGAAGGGCAGATAAGCTAAAAGGCAAAAACAACAAAACTAAGAAAGTGATTCAGCAAATTGGAAAGTGATAGTACATAGGCGTCAAGTTACTTGGAACACCAAAAAGATTTTCAATTTTCAATATTAGTTTAATTAAATCACAGAGAATTGTTAGTCAGAGAATTCTAAGTCTAACAGATTGGGAAAATGATAGTATGCTTGTGAGTAACTGTAATTATACGGAGAAAGTCGATCTAGGGAGGTGCTAGTTCATAATACGATGTGTCGGTAGATTCAACACAAGAGACTAGTAGACATTATTGGTGAACTCAATTTAAACTAATTTGTTCAACTGACTGTGGGTTCCTATCTTATCAACGGTTAACACAATCAATTATTTCCAATAAGGAATGACGAGAAAATAAACGCCACTAAAAGTGTGCGGATGACCACAAAAAGAGCAAAGCACGAAAAAATGAAAATAAACGCAATCAAGTTGATAACCTATGTTGTTGGTGCGTTATGTGCAAAAGAAAAAGTTAAAGATGCTCTAACAAGAAGATAGGTTGTGTGCCTCTCTGCTGTGCGATGGCACTGACCTGAGGATAAGCATAACCTAGATATTCTAGAATTCAGTGTTGTTTGCCGCCTCTCTGCTGTGCGATGGCACTGACCTGAGGCTTGGCTTCTCTTTGAAAGATCTATGAATAGTTTCTTCTTGTCAACATACCCGTAGACTGCTTGAAAGTCCTCTAAGGAATTTTGATTACCATATAAGCTTGGGATCCACAAATGTTGGTTGAAATAATGTAACCTAATACATCACCAATGTGTGTCAAAAGTCTGTGTATGGATTTAAGTGGACAAGTATACTGACAATCGTCGTGGCTATACCGCCTGATGTTCAAAATCAATGTGTATTACATAACAAGATCAAGCATGATTCCCAGTTAGAACGGAGGAGTCTCAGATGAACGAGAAACTGTGATATGTAAATATGTTAGTTTCAATTTCAATACATATATAAAAGTTCCAAGTAATTTAGTCTATGCCTGTCTGATTCCATATGAATCTGTCTTAGAAATGATGTTAATGCTAATAGGCTTTTCTACCCAACCCTATCAAAAATCACAAAAATATGTTTATTTTGTTACTTAGTTTAGTCTTTCAAATTATTTGCAAAGTGTGTCAGTGTCGGACTGTGTTATGTTATTCATCTCTGTGAATGTCACAAAATGATCTTAACGTTAAACTTAAATCAAATTGTTTCTGAAAAGATAAATGGATCACGTCTGAGGTGATCGGATAGATAAATGGATCACGTCTGAGGTGATCGGGTGGATAAATGGATCACATCTGAGGTGATCAACAGGTTGTAATCTAAAATTGATCATGTCTGAGATGATCAACTGCTCATAATGTTCTATCTACTGTTAAATGGAATTAAGTGTCGAATGGTAAAATGGTCAAAATGTCACAAGCATGGCCCATTCGCACGACTGGACCATAAGTATGGACCAGTCGTACGATTGGATCATACGAATGAGGCCAGTCGTACGATTGGATCATACGAATGATTCCAAATCGTACGAGTGAACCATGCGAATGAGCCCAATCGCATGATTGGAGGTGACCGACTATGACAGACGTCCGAATGAACCTCAATCGTACGATTGGAGGTGAACGATTGGGTGAATCGCACGACTGAGGCTTAGTCGCACGACTCTCTCATGCAACTAGGCTTAGTCGCATGACTGGAGGTTGCCCTAGTATAAATACAAGTTGAATCGGCCTCAGTCGCCCTACTTACCCAAATCGCCCACTATTCGTATGATACGTCGAACCTCTGCTAAAATTTCTTAGATTCACATTTACCATATATTCCTGCTTTCTGACGTTCTATATTGGTTATACAGGTAATAATCAAGGTGGTTCATCAGTTAAACCGAAGATAGACATCAAGAATCACTCAAATTATGACCTAACAATAACCGCGACTTAAATGAACAAATAAATCAACTAAACTGTCCTATAAGATCAAATTAATGATAAAAGATGTTTAGTCGGCCTACTCTGAGTGTAATGAGCCTAACCTTAATGTTTAACATCAAGTATTGCTCAAAACATGAATTTGAATGGACAAACTGTCGAATAGGCGACTGGACATTCTGATGGATTTCAATCGTACGACTGAGCTGTCCGATTAGCTCATTCATACGACTGAGATGAACGACTGACTCAATCGCACGACTGAACCATGCGTATGAGCTCAGTCGCACGACTGAGGTAAACGCATGAGAAGACATGCAACCAAGTCCAATCGCCTGACTCAGTCGTACGAATGAACTCAATCGTACAACTAGATCTCAGTTGCACACTTCAATCGCACGGCTAGATCTCAGTCGTTTGTTCAGTCGTACGACTGAACCAAATTTTAAAGTTCATTAACTTAAATTAGCTATCTTCAACATGTGCTAATGTTTATTTGTTTTGTGTGAACAGATGGCTAGCAGGTGGACTATGAGTACTAAGCACAACATATGTGCTCATCTAGACCTGACTTCCCGTAACGCGGCGGATTTCACTAGGATTATCAGCTTTCTACGACGCTCGAGGATCTTCCGAGCGATCTTAGCACAGTGTACACCCTATAGATCGATACAGTAGACGTTTTGGGAAAACGCTGTGGTCGACAGGTCCACGGAGCCTTATACTATTAGGATCTCTATCTTTGGACAAGATATTGAGCTATCTGAGGAGGACATCCGGACGGTACTTGAGTTTGGGTACGATGCAGCATGCCCAACTAGACTACATCCCCTTACCATCCGAGGCTGTTTTATGAGGGCAAAGTACTCGGGGGACATCAACTCAAGTATGCTTAACAAAAGCAACTTGTGCCCCCAATTCAAGTACCTTGCCCATGTGCTTCTACGTTGTATAGCCTCGAGCAAGGGAGGATTTGATGAGCTTTCAGACCAGATGCAGAATGCATATGCTGCACTCGTGCTGAATCATCCATTTAGCTTCTCCAGGATGATCTTCACTTACTTGGTGGAGAACATCGAGGCCAAGGGGAAAGAGAGCTTCTGCATGTACCCGAGGTTTATCCAGATGATCATTGATCAGAAGCTCCCCCAGCTGCCGAAGGAGAGTGAGGATGCAGTCATCCTGGAGGTTATGGACGACACGAAATTGGGTAGAATGAAGGTCTACCGGGGTAAACAGGTTAAGCCCCCGGTGAGGAGACTGTTTGGGCATCTAGCCCGGGAGGACTACGTGGCACCGGCAAGATGTAGGTGGCGCCATGACGACAGTGACTCCGATGTGGAGCACATAGTCCTCCCTGATGATGATTCAGATGATGATGACGGTGATGATGGTGGAGATACAAGTGTTGAGACCACTACTGCAGATGTCACATATCCTCCATCGCCACAAGAGGGTTTAGAGACGGCAGGATTCCATCAGGACTTTCTGGCCGATGAGAAAGAAGAGTCAGATGAAGAGCCACTCACCCAGACGGTGGGTAGCCGGGTGGTTGCTATGAAGCAAGGAGTTAGGGCGGTTGGTGGACGCCCGGGAGGGTCTAGGGCTTCTACTATCAACCCATCATATACCCCAGACTCTCCCAGTAGCCGAGGGGGAGCCTCCGGGTCCAGGGGGACTCAAAGGAAACGGATGGCTCAGCCACATGGGCTGAAGCCCAAGCGAAGGAGGATTACCCTGCTAACAACCTCTTCAGCCACCACACCTACCTCCACAGCCACCACTACTACCACTACACCACCCACTACCACAACACCACCTATCACTACCATACCACCCTTCACAACCACTACTCCTACACCCCACCCACTCATACACCTCAACCTATATTCACCACCACCACAGCTACCACCACCCAACACCGAGCCGGACCCTCATCAGTTCCCTCCGGATCCTCTCTGTCCTCTAGTGGGGTAGAGGAACAGCTTGCAGCACTTAAAAGAATAGTGCTAAAGCTGTTAGCTGCAAATGACGAGAAGACTGCACGGCTAAGATAGTTAGAGGAGCTTACTGCTACCCAATCACTGCAGATCTCTCAGCAGGCGCAGCAGCTACAGGAGCAGGCTCAGTAGATGGCTGCTCAGAGTTTAGAGCTCACCCAACTCTAGGAGCAAAACGTCACATCTTCTAAGAAGATTGAGGAGTTGAAGGAGGCCAAGAAGACCATCCTGCTCAAACTGAAGGGCACTAAGGATGAGCCTCTGAAGATAAGAGAGGGAGATGGTGATGATGAAGATAGTGATGATGAGGCAGATGACAGTGACGAAGATGATGATGATAGTGGAGATGATCAAGTAGAGGAGGGGCACAAGGATTGTTGGGTCATTATAAGGCTGGTGCAACC
Organism: Flaveria linearis; assembly: GCA_024085815.1. Lineage (NCBI taxonomy): Eukaryota > Viridiplantae > Streptophyta > Magnoliopsida > Asterales > Asteraceae > Flaveria > Flaveria linearis. Next base: position 91,249,267 of record CM044005.1, on the reverse strand, counting down.
AAAACCACTTCACATAGTCATTTTGGTGCTACATTCAAAAGGCTTCCGAAGCTAAGTATGAGATCTTCCAAAGTCTGAAGAAAGAACTGAAGACAAAGTCTGAAGGCTTCCGAAGACAAAGTCTGAAGACTTCCGAAGACAAAGTCTGAAGAAAGAACTGAAGACAAAGTCTGAAGATTTCCGAAGACAAAGTCTGAAGACTTCCGAAGACAAAGTCTGAAGAAAGAGCTGAAGACAAAGTCTACTTCCAAAGACAGAAGAATACTCCAAGCCTCGGAAGAAGCAGTCTTCCGAAGTATAAGTGGCTTCGGAAGAAGTTATTCTTCCGAAGAAATTTATCCTTCGGAAGACACTGCTATGTCTTGTAAGGCCCACCTTTCTCAGGGAAGCCTCACAGTTGGTCATTCACAGCAAAACATCGATTTAAAACAGTCATTTACTCATGTGTGTATAAATATATATTGCAGCGGAAAAATACTGTAAATTTCAATCCATTACAAATGAAATATAAACATTATCTTTAATTCTTAAAAACTATTTAAAGTCCTCTTAATCTTTACTTCATCAGGGATGCCAGTCTTCTAGTGCCAAGAAGCTTCAGTCCTATGCTTCTATCCCATAGCTCTAACTCTCACCTGTCAACTGATATGCATACAAAAGTCAGCTTCGCTGAGTAAATTCTAGGTTTACTTTGCTAAATAACTTTTGTAAAATATATTGGCTTTATCAGTTGAAAATAATCATTGTCTATCAACATGTAAATACACACAGGCTATCACTTTATCAATACTTTATCATTTATTGTTATTTGTTACTCTTCTTTATCAGTCAATTCTCTGTCACTGTCGGTGCCTAGGCTCGCCTAGGACTTTAACGACATGCCAATTAAGGACTTACTGTCGTACCTGATCAGGCCATTATTGTCATGCCAATGTAGGACTTACTGACCTGCCCGTTCGGGCATACTTTATCACTTTATCACTGGTGAGGGTACAACGAATGCAACCCTCCTTTATCAATTGTTTGCAAGACTTTACTTTATCACTTTATCAAGGTACATGTTATGGGCCCAATAACAATTCTTTAAGTTTCACTTATATCTTTAGTTTTCACATACACTTAACACATAATAAGAAGCAAACTCTTAGTCTAAGCATTCACATTTCATCAATCATGAGAGATAAACTAGATAACTAACCCTCCGCGGGACTACGGGGGTTCGGGGGCGGCAGCCCCCGATAGCAGGGTTCTAGGGGCAGCAGCCCCTAGTGGGGTCCAAGGAGCAATGCCCCTGGCTGGGGCCGGGCTGCCAGGTCAGCGCGCCCGAAAATTATTTTGAACTATTTAAATGGCACATTTTACTTTAGAAAATTTTATTTTCTTGATAAAGGGTCTTAAAAACCGTCATCATAAAAGTATGTAATTTAGTATGCATATCACCCCAAAACATTGAAAACGGGTAAAGGAGGGGTCTAGAACTCACCTGAACTTGTCCAATAGCTTAGGTTCTAAGTCACTTAAGCTGTAGCCTGAATACTCTAGCTGCACGAAAGTTAATATGCAAAAACATCATTTTCTTCATAGTTTCGCCCATAGTTTCGCTACAGCGAAACTGCAGTTTCGCTGCCAGTTTCGCTGGGCAGCACTTCTGCTAGTTTCGCTAGACAGATTCGCTACCTTGAGCGCCTAACTTTCGTTGGAATTTCCTAGTTTCGCAATATCCATAGGTCAGTCTGGGTCTTAGCGAGATTACCGGTGAAACTGTAGTTTCGCCTGAGCGAAACTGTAGTTTCGCTGGAATTTCTCCTAGTCTCACTAAATGAGTACGCAATTTCGCTGGTTAAATGCTTAAATTCGCTGGATCGCGGCCCAGTTTTGCTGGATGAACAGAAACTCAGATCCAGCCCGTTTTTAACCCAAAATCTTAACTTTTTACGTCCAAATCCTTAGTTTACCTTCCATGAAACCAAATCTAAGCTTTTTACATGTTTTCATACGTAAAAATTCGACCTTTATGTGTTTCTTTAAACTTTTCAAAACCCCAAAACCCTAGAATCCGGGTTTGATCTACAGAAGGCCTTAGTGACCGATTCTTACCTCGTTTTGTTGCTCTTTCCTTGTGTTTTGATGCACCAATCCACCAGAACTTCAATCTTTCAATCCTTCAAGCTCCAAATCTTGAATTTCTTCACTTTCTCTCTCTACTTTATCTCTCTATGAATTTAGTGGCTAGGGTTGTAATGTGATAGAATGGCATTGATTATGCATGTTTAAGGGTTGATTAGGGCCCTTAAACCCACCAAGCCTAGCCCATTAAGGCTAATTTGATCCATAGCCCACTAATTTACCCCTTTATTTCTTAAATTAACCCTTAAAAGCCCATTATTATTAAATGGCTTGTTTCGGGAAATTTCGGGGCGTTACATGTCTAGTAGACATAAGTATGGTCTCTGACAGTCTGCTGCAGACCTCTCATACAGCATGGCTTCTTCCTAAAGAACCATATTATTGACCATACTTTATTCTACTGTATACCTTTTTATGATAGTACATATTACCAACTTTAGTTGGTGACAAAAGGTAAGTGAGGGACATGTCCTGACTACCAAATCTCAGGCAAAATGTCTGAGATACCTCACCTATAGTCTTGTAGTATAGATGTTTGGTTAGAGGTTTCCAGCTGGTATCAAAGTATATCCGGCTGTAGGTAGTATTATATATATCTTCTCATTGTAACTTATTAAGTAGAGAGCAAGAGTTAGAGCCAAAACTTGAGCTTGTAAGAATCTTGTAATCCTTTGAGTTGAGAAGCAATATATAAAAGTACCTTGAAAATTTACATCATGTGTTTATTTACTGCTTGTTACTTGTTATATTGTGATCAACTCTTCTTAGACTCTTACTGAGTATCGTTCAAGGTGAGTTTGAGAGAAGAACCACTTGTTGAGTGACCAACATATGATCCTGCAATTGGTATCAGAGTGTCCAGGCTCTTGATTGTGAGATCTTACCATCCAAATCAACCAGTTTTTCACTCCTCACTACAAACCACTCACTCAAATGGCCGCTCTCTACAAGGCTGTTATGGAAACTGGGACCATGACCAAGTCCCTACTAATCACCCCTGAAGACTTTGACACATGGTGCACTAGAATGGAAGGCTTCATCAAGTGTCAAGACTAAAGGATGTGGGACTCCATTGTCAATGGTCCTTTCATACCAAGCACTACTTTTGCTACTGGTAATCGCATCATTCCAAAAGATGTTGATGATTACTCAGAAGAAGATAGGAAGAGAATAGAGCTAGATCAAAGGGCTACGACTTCTCTTCAAACTGCTCTCCTAAACTCCATCTACAGAGGCTTCAAGAAGTGCAAGACAGACAAAGATTTATGGGATGCATTGAAGCTTATGTATGAAGGATCCAAGGAAACCAAAGAGAACAAGAAGGATCTCTTGAAGCAGCAGTTTGAGAACTTCACTTTCAAGGCTGGCGAGACCTTGACTCAACAATACTTCAGGTATGTTGAGATAGTGGATACTTTGGTAGATATTGGAGTAGCTCTTGAGAATAGAGACATAGTTAGGAAGTTCATGTCTTCCTTTCCTACACTATGGACACACTACTGTGTCGTAATCAAGAGAACTTCGGACCTTAAAACTCTTTCTCTCACAGAGTTGTATGGTATCCTAAGTGCATTCCAGATAGAGATGAACATGCAGAACTCCTCTGGTCACTCCAATAACCAACTGAGTTCAGCCCTTCATGTAGTTGAAAGGGAAATCACAGAACCACAACATCAGTTGCTGTGTTACCCTGACAACTCATATAGTGGACCCTACATTACTCTACCGGAGACTCCAAAGTCTCAAAAGTTTCAACACAACTCCTTTCAGGATAGTTGTGCCTTTGTCTCTGGAAGTGGACACTCTGGTGATTTTCAATACTGCTTTGATGATCTTGAGTGCTTCAGTCCAGATGATGTAGAGTATGTGGACATTGTCCAACAGATGGCTCTTTTAACTTACAGAGCGAAGAAGTTCTTTAAGAGAACTGGAAGGCAATTCCCTCAAAACCCTGTCAACAGCAAGTTTGGGTTTGATAAGAGCAAAGCAAAGTGTTACAACTGCAACCAACTAGGTCACTTTGCTTGGGAATTCAAGGCTCCCAAGAACAACCCGGGAACCCCACAGGCCTCCACACATCCCTCAGCTTCAAAGCATGAAGAGAAATCAACTGAAACAGCTGCAATAGCTCAAGAAGTTGACTGGAGCTTCATGGTACAGGATGTGACTCCCGCTCAAGCACTCATGGCCGGAACAGATGATGATCAGGTATATGAACATCTTTGTACTGCTGCCTGTATTGCTAAAGTTAAACTCTATAAGGATTACAATACGGAAATCAGATCTGATGTTGAGTCTTTAAATATCTTAAAATCTGATTTTAAAAGAGCTGAATCTGACTATCAAAAGAAAATTGAAGAGTTAGAGAAAACTGTGTCTCTTTTAAAACATGAAAAGACCAACTACAAGACTCAAATTAAAGATCTGATATCCAAACTGTCTGAAGTTCAAGCCCAGTTGGTCACTGCTGAGGCTCAGGCCAGGAAGCAAGCTATTGCTGAGCAAAACTTCCAAGTTATTCTTGCATCATCCTCTCATTCCAAAATATTTTATCAAAACAAAGAAGGGTTGGGAACCAATAAAATAGCTCCACCACACTCTTATGAGTCTATTAGACTACCTAGATGTGGTACTGAAGAGCAAGAGGTTCCAACTGCTGACCCTTCTCCATTGGAACTAGAGGATGAGGCAAAAATAGTGGCCACCACAGGGGAGAAACAGGAAGATACACTCATCTCCACCTGGGAAGACCAAATCCTAACCACCAAGGCAAGAAGAAGCAGAGCTAAAGCTGCAAGGACTGCCAAGAAGGTTACAGAGTCCAAGCTGAAGATTGACCCAAAGCAAAAGGGTGTCTTCATCTCTGCTGGATTCCAAGTGGTAGGTACTTCTGATTCAGGAAAGGAGTGTAGTACCAGCACTCCTGTCCTACCAAAGGATCAGAAGTTGAAAGGGAAGATTGTTGATGAAGAGAATAGATCAAAGAAACAGCAACCTGCAAATTCCCAAAAGACTAACATTGCATGCATAATGTGTGGTCTGCACAACCACATGGCTAAAGATTGTTACTACAATCCAGCATGCACACATTATGCAAATAATGTTAGAAAAGAAGGAGTCAGGGAAGGTTTCTCATTTGGACCATTTCAAACGGTTCAAATGATGAAAAAGGGAAAATTGGTCTCGGAAGCCAAGTTGCTTTCGGAAGAAAGTACTTCTTCCGAAGGGAAAATGGCTTCGGAAGCCAAAGCTTCTAAGGTTCGAAAGAACAAGAAAGCTCCCTTGAAACCATCCCAGAAGAAGACTGCTTCGGAAGAAAAGGTGGTGAAGGCTTCTTCCGAAAAGAAAGAAGCTTCGGAAGAAGACCATGCTGCAAAAGCTTCAACAAGCTCATCTTCAAAGATCAACCAAGGGATGGATTGGAAGATCAAGAAAGATGCTGCAACCAAAACCTCTTCTTCAACGACCTCTATTGAACCCCAATGCATATCTTTTGGTTCAATTATGTCATTATCTTTGGAAGAGCCCAAGACCAGCAAGGCTTGGGCTTCCAAACAAAACTAACCATCTCATCTTATGTGCAGGGACATCCATTTGACAAGAACAACAATGTCTGGATTGTAGATAGTGGATGCTCCAGGCACATGACAAGGAACAGATCTCTCCTTCAACAATTCCAGAACTTTGATGGAGGGGCTGTCCAATTTGGAGGTGAGACCGGAGGATATATTTCAGGCAGAGGAAATATATCCAATGGCAGAATAAACATTGACAAAGTTCACTTTGTCAAATAGCTTGAACACAATCTGTTAAGTGTTTCTCAGTTCTGTGATCAAAAGCATCAAATGCTTTTCACAGAACATGAGTGCATTATCCTCAAACCAGGGATGACAATTCCTCCGGAATTGGTGCTTCTTAGATCTCCCAGGAAAGGGGATATGTACAAGCTAGATATGAACAATGCTTCTCCTATGGGTGAAGTATCATGCTTTCTTTCCAAAGCTGATAGTGATGAGTCAACACTATGGCATAAACATATGTGTCATGTAAATTTTAAGACAATGAATAAACTAGCTAAAAATAACTTGGTACATGGTTTGCCTAAAAAGGAATTTTTCTACAAATATAACTGTGTTGCATGCCTGAAAGGGAAACAACACAGGACATCTCATAAGTCCAAATGTGTTAACTCTATCACTACTCCATTACACTTATTGCACATGGATCTCTTTGTCCCATAAGTATAATGAGCATTGGAAGGAAATCATACTGCCTTGTGATTGTTGATGATTTTACAAGATTTACATGGGTATTCTTTTTAAGAAGTAAAGATGAAACTGCTGAAACGTTAAAATCTTTTATTCTTAAAATAGAAAATCAAATTGATCACAAGGTTAAGATCATTAGAAGTGATCAAGGGACTGAGTTTAAGAACTTTGTTCTTGACTCATTCTGTGACTCAAAAGGGATTGCCAGACAATATAGTGCTCCCAGAACTCCTCAACAAAATGGTGTTGCTGAGAGGAGGAACAGGACACTTATTGAGGCTGCTCGAACCATGTTAGCTGATTTAAAGCTACCTCTAACATTCTAGGCAGAGGCAGTTAGCACTGCATGCTATGTGCAGAACAGGGTTCTTGTAGTTAAGCCCCATGGAAAAACCCCTTATGAGTTATGGAACAAGAGGCCACCGTTCATTGGCTTTCTAAGGTCCTTTGACTGCAGGTGTACCATACTTAACACAAAAGACAACTTAGCAAAGTTTGCTAAGAAGTCAGATGATGCTATCTTTGTTGGATACTCTTCTAGCTCTAAAGCTTATAGGGTATACAACATCAAGAATCAACAATTTGAGGAGTCATCCAATATAGTTATTAATGAGCACACTCCTTGTGTTAGGGGGAATGGACCTGATTATATCTTTGATTTAGAATTGTTTCCAAACTATTCTAAACCATCTTGTGAGAATGTTTCAGCTGGAACAGGTGCTCAAGATGATGCTGATACTGATCAACTATTTGAGCTACCCAGACCTCTTCCAAATTCTCCAAGAGCTGAAAGACAACAAGCTTCAACCATCCACAGATCTGATAGTGTAACTATCTCCAGGAATAGTGAAGCTTTAACAAGTGAATCACTTGATCAACCTCAAAGTTCTTCAGGTGATCCATTACAACATCAGGTTGAAGGAAGTAGTATTCTGAAGGAACAGGCAACTGTTAATACTACTTAACGACCAACCATTGATGATGTTTCTCAATCATTCAATCAGTCCTCATTGAATGATTTTGAAACAGCAGCTGGACAGAGTGATCTAGTTCCTGATCAGAATATGTCCAACCTGGACTTATCTTTGCAACTGGAAGTGATTCCTCGTCTTAGGATTCACAACACTCATCCAACTGAAAACATCATAGGGAATGTCTCTGAAGGTGTGAGAACAAGAGGGCAAACTCATCATGGGAATGTCTGCTTGTACTCATGCTTCTTATCTCAGATGGAACCCAAGAAGGTGGAAGATGCCTTGAAAGATAGTAGTTGGGTTGAATCGATGCAAGAGGAGTTGCTTCAATTCAAAAGACAAAAGGTCTGGAATCTATGCCCACTACCTTCTGGTCAAGTACCCATAGGCACTAAATGGGTATTCAGAAACAAGAAAGATGACAGAGGCTTGATTATCAAGAACAAGGCAAGATTAGTAGTTCAAGGATACACCCAAGAGGAAGGAATCGATTATACTGATGTCTTTGCACCAGTTGCAAGACTTGAGGCAGTTAGGATCTTCCTTGCTTATGCTGCATCCAAGAACTTCACTGTCTACCAACTTGATGTCAAGTGTGTTTTTCTATATGGGGATATAGATAGGGAAATCTATGTATGCCAACCTCCAGGATTTGAAGACCCATAACACCCCAACTATGTGTGCAAGTTAGATAAAGCTCTATATGGGCTGCACCAAGCGCCTAGGCTGTGGTATGAGACTTTGTCTCAGTTTCTCCTGAAGAATGGCTACACCAGAGGTACCATTGGCAAGACTCCCTTCATCAGGAAGACTGGAGAAGACATTTTCCTCGTTCAAGTCTATGTTGATAACATCATATTTGGTTCTTCAAATGACCAAATGTGCAAGGACTTTGAGAGCACTATGAAGCAGAAATTTGAGACGAGTTCCATGGGAAAATGGACTTTTTCTTAGGAATTCAGGTGAAGCAATTGAAGGAAGGATTCTTCATCAATCAATCCAAGTATGTCAATGACATCTTAGAAAGATTTGAGATGAAGGATTGTAAACCAGCCAAGACACCCATACCCAGAAACCATAATCTCTGCCCTGACCTTGATGGGGAGGATACTGATCAACATCAGTATAGAGCAATTATTGGTTCTCTGATGTATCTCACTGCTAGTAGACCTGATATCATGTTTGCCACATGCATTTGTGCAAGATATCAGGCTGCTCCAAAGGTGTCTCACCTAGCTGCTGCAAAGAGAATCCTCAGATACCTCAAAGGAGCACCTAAACTAGGTCTCTTGTATCCAAGAAATAGTGATTTCAATCTCTATGGATACTCTGACAGTGATTATGGTGGCTGCAACATTGACAAGAAATCAATATCAGGAGGATGTCAATTTCTTGGTAGAAGGATTATCTCATGGCAATGCAAGAAATAATCCTGTGTCTCTACATCAACTGCTGAAGCTGAATACATTGCTGCTGCTAGCTGCTGTGCTCAACTGCTATGGATTCAAAATCAGATGTTGGACTATGGATTCAACTTCATGACTACTCCTATCCATATTGACAACAACAATGCTATCTCTATTACTGAAAATCCAGTGAAGCACTCCAAGACAAAGCACATTGATATCAGGTACCATTTCATTAGAGATATTCATGAGAAAAATCTGATAAAGTTAATCAAATTTGACTCAAATGAACAATATGTTGATTTGTTCACAAAAGCTTTTGATGAACAAAGATTTAAGTATCTCATATCAGCTATTGGGATGATAAACATTGACTAACTACCTCTTTTGAAAGCTTTTAATGTGTAATGTCTGGTGTCAATACAATTTAAGCCCTGTTACAAAAGATCCTTTTATACTCTAAGTGTAAATTCCTTCCGAAGAGGAATTAACTCTCTCAAGATATTCTTAAATATCTTCCGAAGCCAAATTCCTCAATGGAAATTTTCTTCTCGGAAGAGTTTTTAGTCTCGAAAGAAGCGATTGATTTCACATCAAATCTACTTCTGAAGCTTATATAACTCTCCATTCAGAAAGACAATTTTTACCTTCGGAAGCAATGTTTTGCTTCGGAAGAAAGAATTGCCTTCGGAAGATAAATTACCTTCGGAAATGTTTTACATTCGGAAAGAGAGATTTCTATGTGTAACGGATATCTTTGGGCCCCACTCTGTAAAAGGTAAAAAATTTGCTAATGATGGTCAGATTATTTAAAATTATCCCTTGCCGCCACTGTCATTGCATAGCCGAAAACTCATAAACCCCAAACAGTTACCCTATTACCGCCACTACCACAATTCATCCTTTTTAAATAATCTAGACTGTTCAATTTCATCTTCTTTTACCAATTTACTGCCCTAACTACTCCCTTCACTGTCAAACCTGAAATTTCACCCAAATTCAAGCTTACTTTCTCTGCAATGGCGCTAAACCCTCAGCACAACCAGGTCGCATTACTTGATTCGTCAAGAGATGCCGACTTCACTCAAATAGTCACCTTTCTTACTGAATCAACCTACCTCACGGCGCTTACTGTTAACCCCACCATTTACTCCAACCACATGACTGAATTCTGGAGTAACGGTCATGCTGAAGTCCTAAATGGGGTTCGCGTCCTGAGAACCCGCATTTGTGGACAGGAGTTGATCATAACTAAACAACTCATCAGGGAGCATCTAGAGCTCAATGATGATGGGGCTCCTACTGAGTTTCCCAAAGAAGACTTGGATAGCACCTAAATCCTCATGGGATATTGTGGGGATGTGAGCAGGTCAACCGTCTACAAGTTCAACTTCTCATATCATTGGAAGTTCCTGCTGCACATCGTTCTGCACTGCTTATCCAACAAATCTGGGGGATGGGATCAAATCCCATATGAACTAGGATGTCTATTTCACGGGTTGGTGAGAGGTCTGCGCTTCAAATACTCAAGATTTGTGTTGACCAATTTGATTGGAAATCTGAGAAGGGACACATTCTTCATGTATCCCCGATACATTCAACACATTATCAACTGCGAGTTGGAACCGACCAAGCTTGTCTGTGCAGCTGCTCTTACTGTTCCCCAAGTGCGGCCTACTATCTTCAAGACATTGAAGAACGTTTCCATCAACTTTACTGGACGGTACACTCCTTTACCTCCAGAGATGATTGAGCGCATAACTTCTGGTGACATCCCTGTTAACCCCACAGGTGATGAACCCACACCAGCAACCTCCACCACAAATATTCCCATACCTTCTCCACCCATTAAAATTACATATCAGAGACGCCCCAAATGAACCATTGTTCAATCTACTCTGATTGAACAAGCTCCTCCAGTTCAAACTAAAAGGGCTAGAGTGGAACCATGGGCTCCCACTCAGTCTGAGGTCACACCATCCTTCTCATTTGACCTCAATTTGGGTTTTGAGCCTCCTCAGTCTCAAACCCAAGAGCCCGAACCTCAAGCCTTTAGCCCACAGGGTGAGTCTTTACACTCCCCTGTGCAGCCTTCAAGGGACAGCCCCATAAGAGGCTCAATGCCTGTAGACATTGATCTAGGTCCCGGTTCAGTAGGTGCAACCGCCTTATCTTTCACTGACCTATTACTCCGAACTGATGAAGAGATAACATCTCTCCATGGCCATGAAGTTGATCTACAACACCCTCTCAAAGATCAACAGAGCCAAGAGAGATCCCTTATCTCTAGCCCCCATCAGCAGCCAACTACTGAGGTGAGTCCCACTGATGTGGAAGGGACTCATGTAGGCTCAGCTGCCACTACTCAGAGTCTCTCATTAAGCTCTCAGGACAGTGGTAACATCAATCAGACTGAGTCTACGGCAACTTTGCCCATTGACATCTCTGAAAGAGATGAATTTGAGCAGAGGTATCCAGGGTGCCAAGAAGCCACATCTAGTGGCGAGACTGAACATACTAGGTATGTTATCTCATCTCCCCGTGATTCTTCACATGAAGATGAGGGAAGTCTGCAACTCACACTTCAGTACTTGCTCCCTAAGGTCTCAAACCTGGAATCTCAGGTGAGGATCTTAGAGACAAGGACAGCCACTCAGCAACTTGAGATTGACAATCTCAAGGCTCAACTAGCTGAGAAACAGACGGAGAGATCTGTTAGGCATGTAACTATTCAGGTCTCATTGACTTCTTCCTCTAGCTCATCTAGCTCTCAAGATGATGCTACCAAAAAGGGGGAGAAAGATCAGAGACAAACATCTGAGGAACCACTGATCCAATCCTCTACTTCCCAACTCATTACCCTACCTAAGTCATCTCAATCAACTCTAAAGATTGACTCACAAATGCTTCATGATCTCTACAGACTTTTCACAAAGTTTGTATTAAGATCCTCCTTAGAACAACCCAGCCCCGACACCACACTCATATACTTTGGGGTTGAGGAGCTTCAAAGACTGACTGCACCTTCTACCACTGTGGAAGAAGTTGGTCAACCTAAGGTCCACATGGAACCTGAGATTAACTTCGAAGGGGAAATGGGGACTGATGGCCCAGCAACTGAAACAGTTGGGACAGAACTTGCATCAGCCTCTTCTTCCGAAGCTCAGGCTGAAACTTCCGAAGCTAAAGTTGAAGCCTTAGAAGAACAAGATAAGTCTTCCGAAGCTGAGATGGAAGCTGCGGAAGGTTTGTTCAAGATGTCCGAGGAGCTGATCATCACAGATGTTATTGCTGAAATAGCATCTGAGATGAGCAAGAAGGACATTTCTGATCTACCTCCATCCCAAACACCATCTCTATCTCTCTCTCAATCTGAACCCTCTATCCAAGAACCACCGCAGTCAAAAGACAAAGGCAAAAGGAAATTGACTGCGGAAGAGATTCAGGAAGAGGAGAAGATTGCAAAGCTGAAACGGAAAGGTAGATTCCCGGCAGAGAAGCTATTAGCTGCTAGTTCAAAGGCAGCTGCAGCCAATCAGGAAGCTATCAACAATAAGAAGAGAGAGGAACTCATTGATCAGCTCATCAACCTAGGAGCTGCAAATGAGGAGACACTCCTGCTACCACTAGAGGAGTTGGTGACTTTGGAGAGGACAATCAGGCTAAAGCAAGAAGAAGAAGCCAGGTTGGCCTTGGAGAAAGAAGAAGAAGAACAAAAGAAAGCAGCCCTGCAGCTGAGAGAGGCTAGGATTAAATTCCTACTCTCAAGAGGCTTCAGTCTTCCCGAACTGTCTCCACATGATGATGATATGATCCTGCTACTCCACAACAAAGAGCAGGATCAAATGGAGAAGGAAAGAAGAAAGCTGCAAGGGAGAAGATGAAGGAGAAGAAGCGGAGGGAGGAGGTAGAGAGGGTCACTGCCACCAAGAAGCTCAGTGATAAAGCCTGGATGAAAGACTATCTCAGGGCTCACGGCTTCTCTGGTAGGCAGGTGGGACCTATGTCCGAAAGGACACTCCAACGGATTGTCAGTGAAATAAAAGCTGACATCCGTATAGGAAAAAGAAGAAGATGTATAAGAGGGGACAGGGAATGGTCTTCACCCCAGCCACTCAACCACAGCCAACCACTCAACCACAACCCACACCAGAAGAACCAATTCCATTTCCTATCAAAACCGAACCCTCAGATGAAACCTACACCCTGAACCTACAACTCTACCCAAACCTACAACTCTACCCAAACCTACCTCATCACCTCAACCACCTAAACTTCATATCCTTAAACCCAAAACACAACCTAGAACCACTGAACCTAAACCAATCCAACAGAAACCAAGATCATCCCCTCAGCCTTCTAAACATCTCTCTCTTGAGGAAATAAAGGAGATCAAGACAAGGCTCATCAACTGCACTACTATGAGTAGCATCTCCTGTGAGGGAGACCTTATCAACATCACCTATGTTGATAACTCTTTAAGCTCCCTCACTCTAGGTCAATTTCTTGAGTTGCCTAGAAGTACTTTGGGCCAGGATGCAAGACTTCTCGGTCTCAACTCTGATCAAACAAATCATCAATTCTGGGAAGAGGGTATCGATTCTTCACAGTCAACTTGTTCAGCTTGAGATAATCGATACACATACGAAATGACCCGTCTTTCTTCTTGACAAATAAAACCGGTGCTCCCTATGGCGAATGACTCGGCCGAATGAAACATTTCTCCAACAGCTCTTGTAGTTGGCTTGATAATTCTTGCATCTCCGATGGTGCTAATCGATATGGTGCCTTTGCTACCGGCGTAGCTCCAGGAACCAATTCGATACGAAATTCTACCTGGCGTAGAGGAGGTAAACTCGACAAATCATCAGGAAATACTTCCGGATAATCTCGCACCACAGGAATATCTGCCAACTTGATGCCTTCTTCCTTCTTTTCTACAACATGAGCCAGGAGTGCGTAGCACTGCTTCCGTAGACATCGACGCGTCTTCATGCAGGAAATAAGCTTTAGAGTTCTTCATGGTCGTTCTCCTTGAATCTTGAGTACCTCCCCATTAGGCATGGGGATTCGTACTACTTTCTCCCGACAAACGATCTCGGCTCCGTGCTTCGACAACCAATCCATTCCCACAATCACGTCGAAGCTCCCTAGCTCGAAAGGTATTAAATCTATGTCGAAGGCATGGTCTTCTATTGTTACGGAGCACCGTCTAATGATCTTATCTGCTTGTACGAATCTACCGTTGGCCATTTCTACGGAAAAGCTAGTTTCTAGTCTACTCGGTTTCAAGTCAAGCATGTGTGCAAAATCAGAAGATATGAAACTATTGTCTGCTCCCGTATCAAACAATATAGAGGCAAAGTGGTCATTGAGAAGGTACGTACCCGTGACGACATTGGGATCCTGACGGGCATCATTAGCTCCAATAACGAAGGCACGTCCTCTTGCAGCATTTCCTTGATTTCCTTGGGCCGGATTACCAGCTATGGCCAGCAATTGCTGCTGGTTATTGCCTTGTTGACCGGGTGCTCTGTTTAGTCGGGGGCACTTGTTTTGGAAGTGATCGAGACCTCCGCATTCATAGCATGCCCTGGCATTCCCGGCGGGGTTAACCGCATTGATGGGCGCTACCAGGTTTGGCGCAATCCTACAATCCTTCGCCCAGTGACCCAAGCGCCTACAGTTTGTGCATTCCCGACACGGCCTTGCTGGGGAATGGTGATAATTACACTTGTTGCACTTGGGGTACGGTCCTGTGTAATCCTTCTTTTCTTGGGTTACAGCCACAAAACTTCGGGCTGTTTTAGCCTTGTTATCGGATCTTCCAGTGTTAGACCGGAACTCCTTTCTCTTCTCGGTTCCCTTCCCCAGTAATCCGGTTCTCACCATTTCGTCAGTAAGAGCGCCAGCCTTTAAAATTGCGCTCTGGATTGTAGAAGGAGCAGCTGCCGTCACCAGTGCTCGGATTTGAGGCGCAAGTCCCCAAATGTACCTCTCGATTCGTTTTGATTCCGGTGTCACCAGATGTGGCACCAATCTTACCAATTCATGGAATCGATCGGTGTAGGTTGCGTGCCTAGCTCCCACCATTACGTGATTCCAGAATTCTTGTTCGAGTTTTTGCATTTCATTGAGAGGACAGTATTCCTCAGAAATCAATGCCTTAAATTCATCCCAGGTCATCTGCATTGCAGACTCCCTTCCTCTAGCTTGAACCTAGGTGTTCCACTAGGTTAGTGCCTTGCCTTGCAGTGAGCAGGTGGCATATTTGATCCGTTGACTATCGAGGCATTCACTAATGTCGATTACTGCCTCCATCTTCTCAATCCATCTGGTCAAGGCTATTGCTCCGCCTTTTCCATCGAATTCGTGGGGTTTGCAAGCCACAAACTCTTTATATGTGCATCCCCGTTTGGTATGGTTGACTCCAGTTTCGTTTCCATTTGTTCTACCATTGCCAGTATCATCCACCACACCTTGGTTATGTTGGCCATTGGTGTTGTGATCCCCGTGGAGAGGATGATTCAGCAGGGCGTCGCTTACTTTGGTTACGATGGTTGGTACCAATGTAGCTAGCTGCTGAGCAATCATAGCAGCTATATTAGGATTGCCAGTTTCCTGATTATTGTCGGCTGGAGCACCACCAGTTCTTGATGGTCTTCCCCTTCTCCTGTTTTGTGGGGCTTCAGCTTCTTGGTTGGTTTTGCGTGTGACTCTTTTAGGCGCCATCTTCTAACTACAGAAAGATGGAAACTTTAGTCACCGCATGATTTCGCTTATCAAGTTTCTATAACCTATGCTTCGGTCCATCAAGATCATTATGTAGCCCAGATTAAGCACATTCTTAGTATACCGGTGATGCTTATATATAGGGTCCCCCGCAGCGTTCCCACCATATCCACAATATACCTTGAATAATACTTAAACTAGTTACATAACATCTTAATTTTCCTTAGCACCTACTCAAATAATAACATTTTGTATGGGTAGAGAGTATCATTACTCCTCTACATTCATGTATTCCACTTTCATTCTAAGCATTAATCAGTAGTTACTGAAATGCTAAGTGGAGGAATGTCTCATAAGGTCAGTATTGTGATTGGAAATACCATGAAGGCTCTAAGTAGGACAGGACTTGAGTAAATGTTGATAATGTTTGATTGCCTTTAACAAGGACTTATAATGTTTGATTGCCTTCAACAAGGACTTACTAGAATTATGACCCTAGCACCCTAGGGTATAGAATAGAAACGTGTAATACTCATGATCGTTACCTCATGGTAAGATTAACCAGACTTCTCATGCATGGTGAATTGCAATTACGTATGCACCCGTAATGGTAATTTACCTTGCATGATCACCCTTAGCTTCACTTACCCCAAATTAACATCATAGTATTATTTAGATTCATCAAGCACAAATAATGTAATGTCCTTATGTCCATGAGCCAGTATTCCAATAATAGCATGTAATAGCAAGTAAGCATATAAGCACATTATGTTTAATGATAACTGCATATCCGTCATACTTTCAGGATTTCAGTCATAACCATGATAGGGTCGGATTCATTATCCGAGATCAACACTACGCGTGTTCACCGAAGTTCCCTAATAATATGATGTTTTACGCATGCAAGCGTGAAGTTCTATTATCAAAGTATCCCATGGCAAAAGACTAAGAGTATTAATGTCTTCCTCGGGATATTCAGATAACACGTGTATATGTATAAAATCAAGTATGTAGGAACATACTTGTATATTAAATTCATAGATTTAATATACTTGACCCATTTGCCTTATAGACTTGTGTATTGACCATAGTTTATCACTCATCCCAGAAATCCCCAGGTAGCGTAACGGGTCTCGCAATGAGATTTATACGAATACGCTTGCCTTAGCCCGAAGGCCTTTTGCCAGGAAATCCAGAATACAGGTGTCTATGTGTCACACAAATCATGAAAGACATTTAGGTAAAATCAAATGTACACAATCCCTAGCATGCATTCTATATGAAGGTTCTTAGGTTATAGTCTAGGTCGAATTCTCCACCTAATTCTCTATAACCAAGGCTCTGATACCAATCTGTCACACCCTCGCTTATAGCGGAAACACGAGGATACGATGGACGGGATCGCCATAACACTTGGTATAATTACAGAGACATAATATATGCAAAATCCTCGTGTCATGACGTCGCCCGACACAATGGTGACTTGTGTCGTGGTTAGTCAGTTCCACGAATATCGTAATCTATTAATTCAAGAATTTAACATACACATTGTTCATAAATGTAAACAAACATTGTACAATACTAATGCAAGCCTAATGAAATCCTGAGGGTCTCTGCTAAGGCATCAGCTCTAGCTATCCCCTTTTATTATGATCACCTGAAAAGATATGCTCAAAAATGTCAACACATAATGTTGGTGAGTTCCGCAGGTTTAAATTTAAAACATGTAATTGATGTTGTATAGGATTTGATATGGAATCATACTGCAAGCACAAACCACATAACATGTGTTTTAGACAACCAAACCTAATGACGTTATGCATATAAATTAGCCGGAATATATTCACCCTTGGCCTGATTGCTGGCGCTGTGTTGGCAACTCGCAAGTTAACCAATCGTCGAAGGATGGGGGTGTCAACCCAGTAGTACTACCAATACCTAACCGTTGGTTCCCAAACCCGGGAATTAATGGTTGTAAGAATCCATAGAATAACACCATGTATGCATGCAAAACAGTATCACATTGATTCCAAGTATAGAATATAGAATGTACAGCATTGAAAACGGGTGAGCATACTTTTCCCCCATTGATTGAAAACATTAAAAACATGTATAAGCATAAAAAGGGGCCACGAAACTCACCTTGAATTGATGTAATGCACAAAGACTTCACAGAATCTAGCAATGCACGATCAAACGTGATCAATACCTATTATTGATTATAACTAAGGCTTTAAAACATATTCAGTGCGAGTAGATATGTTTGATTGAATTCGAGTCGGTTCGGTTTGACGCCTACGATTAGTTATATTTATTTGAGTGGAATTATAAATTTAGTGATTTATATATTTAAGTTTCATTAATTTAACTATATTTTATAAGAAATAACTTATAATTATATTCGTAAATAATTTGTGAAATTATATGTTGTGTAATCTCTATGATTCTCGTGATTATTTCATAATTAAACACGATTTAATGTCTATTTTTATAAATATAATTATTTATATTATTTGTAAATAATATTTTAATAAGATTTTTAAGGTTTTTAAATAAAACAAATTTACAGAAAATAATTTTGTGAGATTTAAAATAAAGAAAGTTTTTAAAATTTATTTTATAATTTTTAGGAATTTTTGTATAATTTTTAGAAGCTTAAAATGCTTCAAAAAAATAAATGCAGTGGCCCGGGGTCGAACCCGGGACCTCTCGGATGGAGCAGCATGTGTTTAACGGTGAACCAAAGGCCGTGGCCGCGAGAATATTGAGTTTGATTTCTTTTTAAACATGATTTGCCCAGTATCCCCAAATCCATATAAACCCTAGAATGAGATTGATCAAATTGAACCTCGAAACGATATGGATTTCTGTAATTAACATGGGGCTTTGATTTCCCATGTATAAACGAGTGTATTTATGCGTTTAATTACCTGGTTTGGTTTGATTTGATGCTAAGAACAGTGAAGACCAAGCCGCGGTATAACCCGAATTCGAATGTTGATCAAACTCAGATGAAAATCAAATTAATTGCACGAACAGCTTCGAATGAGGCTAATGATTGGAAGCCCTCTATTAATTTCAGTGTAGAAGGCTCGGAGAGTAGTGTTCGATTAGTTGCAGGTTCGAGAACAGGGTGAATTAGAATTGGTTTGATTGTGTGTGTTCTGATGAAATGGGAAGTTACATTCGATTTACAGGCTGTTAAAGTTCGCGTTGATTGAATCAATTTGCTTAAAGTGGTGTTTGAGTGGATGAAATAGCCGTTTGAACGGTCGAAAATAAAGTGGAAAAGTATTTAACCGTTAATTTACTGTTACAACGCGTTTTTAGGGGTGCATTAGGTTTGAATCTCATCTACGAAGTGATTAGACCCGGTTTTGTGGTTTAAAATCGGGTAATTTTGAGGTTTTGACCTCGCCAGAGGGTTGCCGGAGTTCGGCCGGAGCCGGCGCCGGAAAAACGGGGTGGGCGGGGGGTTGGTTTTGAAATTTTAGAAATTTTCATTTTTGGTCCCTACGGTTTTGATATTATTATTTTATGTTAGAAAAATTCTTTTGAAGTTTTAAAAATGACCAACAGCCCCCTGGACTATTATTATTATTATTATCATTATTATTATTATTATTATTATTATTATTATTATTACCATTATTATTATTATTATTATTATTATATTATTATTATTATTATTATTATTTTTATTTTTATTTTTATTATTATTATTATTATTATTATTATTATTATTATTATTATCATCATTATTATTATTATTATTAACACAACGTGTGTACGGGAATTTCAACTAACACGATATATATATATATATATATATATATATATATATATATATATATATATATATATATATATATATATGTATATAAAAATTATAAATACATAAAGATAGTTTACACATATGGAACATGTACACGAAGATAATTCGGTTAACACGATAAATAGACTATGAACATACGTGAGGATCGTTAATACACACGGTGAGTTAACGAGCTTAATGCTGATTGACGGTCTATTGGTGACAGATGCTACACACCATCACATTCACCACATGATCTTCAACAAGAAGAATCTTAGGTTTTCTTTCTGATTTGAGATATCTTGAATGTTTCTAAAACTTTGTTCATTAAATCCATCTGTATCATCTGAACTGTCACACTAATGTGACAGTAATCCACAATGTTCTTTGCTTGATATTGTGAGGTGTCACATGTCCTGACTACCAAATCTCAGGCAAAATGTCTGAGATACCTCACCTACAGTCTTGTAGTATAGATGTTTGGTTAGAGGTTTCCAGCTAGTATCAAAGTATATCCGGCTGTAGGTAGTATTATATATCTTCTCATTGTAACTTATTAAGTAGAGAGCAAGAGTTAGAGCCAAACTTGAGCTTGTAAGAATCTTGTAATCCTTTGAGTTGAGAAGCAATATATAAAAGTACCTTGAAAATTTACATCCTGTGTTTATTTACTGCTTGTTACTTTTATATTATGATCAACTCTTCTTAGACTTTTACTGAGTATCGTTCAAGGTGAGTTTGAGAGAAGAACCACTTGTTGAGTGACCAACATACAATCCTGCAAGGATGATGATGATGACGAAGATCCAGCTACAAATGTTGCAGATCCGGGTCAGGAACAACGAACAAAACGAAGACAAGACCAGGGATCTACATCAGCCCCTCCATCATCACCTACTGCTGAAGCTCACGAGCAGATTCAAGACAAAAGTACAGATTAGATGTTTTATTATTCAACTTTTGTACTTGAATCATCTTTTGGATGTTTATGTAATTAATGTAAATATTTATTATTTAATGTTTTATTATCTTGATTACATACTAATGATTGTTCTGCTACATGACTAAATCAAGCAGATCCAGCGTTTCAGCAAGATGAGCACGATGTTGCTCCGCTCCAACAGATCAAGTGTAATCTCACAATGATTCTTGATCTACAGGGGATCGTCAGAAGGGCTGTGAGTTATACTCCTGAAGAAGGAGAAATAATTCACGACCTAACTGACGAGCAACTTGCTGAAATGTTTCGTCTTAATCCAGATGAGATCGTAAAGGATGCTCCAACGTTTGATGATGATAGTGATAAAGAGCTTAATGATGTGGAGGAGATAGAGATTGAAGACATCACAGATCAACACTACCCTGAATACGCTGACCGAGAAGGAAATGTGTTTCCTGATCTGGTTAACACTCTCTGCAGTGATATTTTGGAGAAGCTGAGCGATAAAGAGAAAGAAGCAGAAGCATCTACTAGCCAAGCCCAAGCTTCGAACGCTGATGTCGATATCCGAAAGGTTGAATGGTGGCTTGCTTTGCTGAGATCCGAGCCCAGCGCGCTACAGCTAAGCAGAGTACCTACACCAAGCTCTACAGAGTCAAGAAGAACATGAAGGTGTCAGGGAAGATTATTGCATGGGCTCATTTTGAGGATCTTGGAGTTTATGCAGTAAAGAGAGAGAGGGGTATCGAGTACTTCAGATTCCTTCATGAACTGAAGACTCTCCCCGGGTTCGAGCTCAACCAGCTGGCACGCCTGAAGCTGCTCTACGCTGACACGAAGAAAATGTCAGGCTAGTTTGAGGCTACCCTGAAAAGGGAATACCGGACAGATGGGTAAACTTCAAGCCTCAGCAGGCTACGAGGTACCTCAGAAGGTCTGAGGTGAGTCCCATCACCGGTCAACCAAAGATTGTCTTGAAGTGGCGACCTCCGCGTACGATGTCTAGAATACCGTTGAGGGAGATGCCACAGGACTTTACCCCACATTTTAAGTGATGGTACTATGACTGGCGCTCTGGAGAGGCTGTCATTGTTTTGGACAGGGAAGGAACGGTGGACACAATAAGGGTGTTCGACCCAATGTGGCTTATCAACTTGTCAGCTTCAGATGTCTATACTGTGTACAAGTGGCCACTATTTTTTGATACCCAGGATATAGTGCTAGCACTACAGTTTCAGCATGTCATACGTCTATGCTTCGCACTCAATATCCATGCTGAGATTTCGAAAGAGGAACGAGCTAAGCGATTTGAAGAGTTTAAGAAGGAAGTCAATGAGTAGATAGAACTAGGTCCAAGGGGGAGTTTATTGGTACACATGTCCCTAGTTCTAGTTCTAGTGAGCTTAAATGTAATTGACTTTTATTTTGTTACACATATGTAATGTTTAATTAATGTAATGAAAAACTCTTTGATTGATTGTGTATCAGTTGTTTGATGTTTTATATATTATTGTATGTTACACGCTTATACGAACATGTTATATAGGTATACAGGTGTTAGACATAGTTCTGAATTATTAAAAGTTCAGGAATATGTTTAACTTAGTCTCATGATTCAGTCGCACGACTGGACTATGCGAATGGTCCAATCGCACGACTGAACCAAGTGATTGAGTCAATCGCACGATTGAGTCATAAGACTGACTCAATCGTACGAATGAACCAATCGCACGACTCAGTCGTATAAATGAAAGCTGTAACCTATAAATACCACTTAATTCGTGGAAAAATAAAAAACACTTCGCGAATTCACAACCCTAGCCGTCCAAGTTCGTTCAGTTCATCCCTTCCAAGTTCATAGATCATTTCTGATCATTCCTAGTCTATTCTTAACGTATTCTAATCGTTAGGTTTGATCGGATTAACGGTTTCCATGATTGGATCGCCAATCAAATAGAATTTCGCGCTATTTGATTCGGTTACACGTTGAGTCAGTTAGTACTCGGTACATTCACGGTCCTAACAACAGCTCTTCTGCAAACTCTCAATTCAATGCTCATATATACAAATCTCAATTGCAACAATAGCAGTGGTCTGTACGATTCAAGGATTTCGATTTTGATTTCAAGATAAACTTTAGTAGTTTAGTTTTTTACATCAATTTGACTTATGATAGCATGAAACTTTAATATAGTTTTAATTGATGTAAGATGAAACTGATTTATGTTTTTGATCAACAAAATGAGAAAATTGTATAAATAATCATTGTGGTTTAATCAAATTGCATGTTTAATCTCCAAACTTTAATAATTACAAAGAAACTCCAAAGTTTTATGTAATCATTGCATGTTTGGTCATGACATCGATTCAAGTTCTATGTTGTATTATCTTAATTTACAAATAGACATGAATTAAAATTATTAATATTAGACAATGATGGTAAAATTACAAACAGAATATCAAATTTTGTATACAAAGAAGTTTTCAGATATTTATAGATGTTCTCATATTTAATATAATTTGTTTATTACCTAAAGTTCTTATTTATAAGCATATTTTATTTCATATTATACACTATTTAGACTTATAAGTATTAATAAAGAAAAACTACTAATATTATATATAGATGATTTTAAAAAATTATACATAAAAATCGATAGACAAAGCATTAACAATAATATTAGGACTTACGAACATTTTTAATCAAAAGCAATTTTTAATAATTGATCTCATGTATTACACGAAACTTTAGTCTTATGTGTATGTGTGTGTATCAAAAATTAGAATAAAAAGGTTATCATAATATTATATTATCAAAAAATTAGGCCGTTTCACAATAGAAACAAATGAAGCTACAACGGTTGAAAAAAATATAAAATATTGATTAATGAACAAATTTGACAAAATTTACAAAGTATGTGACAATGATATGTAATTAAAACAATAAGAGTTAAAATTAAAAATTAATTATTCATAAAGATGTAAATACTTCTTTATGTGATGGCATCGAATGTTATAAAGTATTAGTAAAAATCATATCAATGAAAGGTTGTTAAAAATTAGTAAAAATTACCAAAAATACCAATAATGTCATAAATTCTAAAACTAATTAAAAGGAAATTTTATTTTGAAAGAAAATATGACAGACACTTTTATTTTAATAAAACAAAAAAAATTAATGTGATATTAAAATTAATAATCTAATCATTATTTGCTAACATAATTAGGGAATTCTTATACCTTTTCAGATGTCAAATAATTTAAAAATAATAAGT
The DNA here is from genome assembly GCA_024085815.1 of Flaveria linearis. Lineage (NCBI taxonomy): Eukaryota > Viridiplantae > Streptophyta > Magnoliopsida > Asterales > Asteraceae > Flaveria > Flaveria linearis. The sequence goes on along the minus strand of CM044005.1, from coordinate 91,225,731 downwards.
GGTCATAAATATAACATTTATTTATTGTAATTGATATGAGTTAATAGTTTCCAAATTTGTGTAACTCAAGATTGAAGAATGCATTGACGTGTGGCAATGCAGACGAGACACTTGGGTGGACGAGTTAGAAAGACGTCATGTGTACCATAGTTAGTCTTTTATTATAGACTAGTTTTAGTAAACCCGTGTAATACACGGGTTGAAAATATGAAAACAATATAATTTATAAATGTATAAATATTTCATATGATTAAGTTACGTACTACTATAACAAAATATTTTTTCTTTTTGGTTTTTTTATTGAATCTTATTTAGCTATAAAAATATGTGTGTTCAAAACAAAATGGTTACACAAATTAATTGATAATATAAAAAATTAAATTTAAAACAATATAAATTATTACTATTAATTGTGTTTCTTAAAATAAAAAACTTGACTAAAATAATATAATTAGTTTAGGCGGGAAATCTTTTTTGAGAAGTAACATGAGAGTGTCATGTGTCATCTTAGTTACTCTTTTATTATATAGTATAGATTATAGAAAATTATAGAAGATTATAGATTATAGATTATAGATTATCTACCTACTCTAATAAAAAGGTATTTTGGGATGACATGTGGCAACACTATATTAATTCTCACTAAAATTTTCTCGCCTCTCTCTCCTATTAAATACTTATCTTAATTACTAATAATATTTTTTTAACACCTTTTTAGATTTAATAAATTAAGAAAGAATTCTATTTATTAATGATTTTCTAAATAAATAATTTTTTATAAATAAATAAATTTTTATAAAGCATAAAACTTTTTTAAAATATAAAATATTTTAAATTGGTATTTTTAAAAAGTATTATAATATTTGAGAGTTATAATAGGAAAATTTTTAAAAATGATAATTTTATACAATTTGTTGATATTACTGTTTTATTATTATAATATCATTTTATAATTATTAAACTTTATTATATTATTATTTTATTTATTTAACCCGTGTAATACACGTGTTTACTAAAACTAGTAGATTATATAATTTAAACTGAATTAATACTATCATCTTTTTTAACTTTACATATGCATCTTACTTTACTTACATTCACTCCATTGTATTTCAAGAAACACCTTATTTATTTTATTTTAATATTACATATTAATTATAATATTACACCTAAAACCCACATTCCCCCGTTCACGTGAAGAGAGAGACCTTAAATTCCCCTAATGTGTTCAAGTTGGATTTAACGCTTCAGTGTTAAAGGTACGTCGATTGCTCTAATTTTATAAATTTTTCTATTTTAATAGATGAGTAATTTGGAATGATACGTGGCAGCATCACAATCCTTCTCATCAAAAATTTCTCGCATATCTCTGCTATTAAATAATTATTTTAATTAATAATAATAATATTTAATATTTTTTTAGATTATAAATATTTTTTATAAATAAAATTTTTTATTAGTGTTATTTCTAAATAAATATTTTTTTATAAATGATATTTTTTTCTAAAACCTCAAACTTTTTTAAAAATATGATATATTATAAAATTAGTGTTTTTAAAAAATAATTATGTAAAAACCAAAAATAATTAAATTTAGGAGTTATGATAAGGAAATTATAAAAATGATATTTTTATATGGTTTGTTTTAGAACAAATGTTTACTTTCTGAAAGTAAAAATAAAATTTTAAAAAGTTGATATCACTGTTTTATTACTTATATTACTTACTCATGCATATTTCAGTCATATCATATCTTGAAATATCGTTTTACATTCCATAAATTTCATTATATTAATATTTTGTTTATTTAACCCCGTGTAATACACCAGTTTACTAAAACTAATTACTATACATATTAACTGGATTATGAATAATAACTCCGTCCTACTGAGAGTTGAAGTGGTGTTTTTTTGTTGGCATTACTATTATTTTTAGTTTTTGAGGTTCTATGGTTACTTTAAATAAAGTCATTTGCAAACTAATTACAACCATAGCAACACTCATTTGAAGTAAAACAAACTATTGTAATTTTCAAGTGACAGGAAATGTTTAGGCGTTTCCTATGCTTATAATGATTACCAAAAAAGTTATTTTTTCAGGCGTTTCCAGCAAGGATTTAACTCACCATTCTATCTTCATACGCATTGCCACGTAAAACAATAAACGTTTCTTGAATAGCTTTAATATATAGGACTAAAATAATTTAGACATGATTATTAATAATTACTGAAATAAGTTTGTCGTGACAAAATGTATACTAACGTTATCTCATGATAACCATTAGCTTGTATGCAATAATTATATTTTTCACCATACCGTCCATCCTTACATAAAAAAATAACTACTAATACCACATATTTTTCTTAATAATTTCTATGTGAATATTAGAAATTTACTTTTACATACATACAATGACCCCTAATTAATTAGGTTTTGTAAAGCAAACCAATAATATACATCTTATATAGCGGTATATCGCTATTATATCCATGTAATTGATATTAAACATTTTTGCTTTTAATTATCTTCTAAACCTGATATGATATATTTTCGTAGCTACTAATAACTAAATATTTACAGCAAGTTAAATACTGTCTTTAACTTTGTTAAATTATATAAATCAAATATTGTATTTATACTATGACATACTAAAACTTATTTTTATAGGAATATATAAAAGTAGCTCTAGTATACCCATGAATTACATGGGTTAAATAAATAAAATATTAAATAAAATAAAGATTCATTAATTTATGAAACGATATTCTAAAATAAATATGGTTGAATATACGTATGAGTAAAAACTATGAGTAATATAATAATAATAATAACTATTCAAACCTTTATTTTTTAAACATTTTAGTGTCATTTTTTTAAATTTCTTATTATAACTCTCAATTAAACATTTTGTTCCAAAAAAAAATTAAACATTTTGGTTTATAAAATATTACTTTCTAAAACCCAAATTATATAAAATATAGCATTTTTAATAAAGTTTGATGTTTTAAAAAAAATCTTATTTTATAAAAATTTGTTTCTTTAGAAATAACATATAGAAAGATCTTTTTCTTAATTAATTTATTAAAAAACTATTTTTAATAAAAAAAAGTTAAATAATATTATTAGTAATTAAGATAATCATTTAATAGAAAAGAGAAGTGAGAATATTTGGTGAGTAAGAATACGATACTACCACATATCCCTCTTAATTACTATTTTATTAGAGTGAGAAGATTACATCATGAAAAAATCATTCCGAGTACAAAAATAATCATCAAAATCATGCAATTATTTCATTTTAACTTTTGCATGTAAGTGTTACAATATGACAAGTAATGTGATTAGCAATTATCCAAAAATTAAAACAAAAAATATAAATATATTAAGGATAACAACGCACATGCAAAGGCACACCAAATTAAATTCCATTTTCTTGCCCTTTTAGAGACCTATAAATATGTTAATTGTGTTAAGTTCTTCTTCCATAAGCTATTTTGTTTCAAATAGCAAACATTTAGACATCGAAGAGATAGAGCTGCATCTTCCTATCACCAATGGCTTTCTCTACTCATCTTCTACCTTCCATTTTTGGCATTCTTGGTATATATATCTTCATCATCTTTGGAATTTATTGATGTACGTATCTAACATATTCTTTTGGTAGCTTCATGAATCTTTAATGTTGTTATGTGTATTCTTGTTTTAACAGGTAACATCATCTCCTTCTGTGTGTTTTTGGCACCAATGTATAACCTCTTCCTCTCACTGCTTAATCTGTTACTACAAAATGACAATCTAATTTATTACTATGCCACTTTTTCATTTTATGTTTTTTACTAGTTTTGCTACTTGTTAGGAGCAAATTATCTTATTATGTGTTTTCTAATTTACAATCAATTTCGTGAATGGCCATTTTTATTTTCAATCTTGTTTTTTTAGTTAAATAGCATGACTGTTTTTACGATCACGTTACGTTTTATCTTATTCATTTATTTATTGATATATGTTTGTGACTATTTTTACGATCATATTAGTTTTTTTTTATTTTTCTTTAATATTTATGACTGATTTTGCAACCAGTTTATTTTTATTTACTTTTTAGGTTTATTAAAGTTTTTATACAAAACTATTTCTTTATTTTACCTTCATATTATTTTAATGTAACGTTTTAGTTCTCACTAATTATTTAAAACTAGCGATCGTTGCAATTGATTTGTTTTTGTTGCCAATAGTACACTACCACTTGGTTGTAGTTAGCTAATTTTACGATCATTTTTAGTAACAAATTTAGGTGGCTGTAATTCATATTCGTAATAATAATTCAATGAACTCTTTTCTTATATATGCAGACCAACTTTTTGTAAGATCTACCGAAAGAAATCGACCCAAGGGTTTCAGTCAGTACCATACTCGGTTGCATTATTTAGTTGCATGTTGCTCTTGTATTATGGCTATCTCAAGACCCAAAATGGCATCATGATCATCACCATCAACTCCATTGGATGTGCCATTGAAACAATATACCTTGTCATCTTTCTCATCTATGCCACTAAAGAATCTCTGGTATATATGCGACACCAATATATCCATCTATTAATTATAGATTTATGTGACTGTTTTTCGACTTGATGTGACCAATATTTAAGTTTTTACTTGCTAAACATTTTCACAACAAACTCCAATTTAATTTATAATCTAACGATTGATTTTTTTCAACATTTTACCACTCTTTTAATGGTTTCGGTAGCTTTGTTATGCTTTGTTATATGCTTTGTTATATGCTTTGTTATATGCCCTGTTATATGCTTTGTTATATGCTTTGTATATGCGTTGTATGATGATTGTTATTGTTATTGCATGTGTTAACGAGTCGGGGGTCTCTTCGGAAGCGGTCTCTCTATCTTTCTAGATAGAGGAAAGACTTGCCACCACATACCCCCCCCAGACCCTGCTCTTCAGCGGGAGACACTGGGTATGTTTGTTTGTTTGTTTGTTTATTTACCACTCTTTTATGCCGTTGGAGTTAGAATTGCAATTTACTTTTAATTTATCTTTTGCTCATTGTTTCGACCATTTTGGTATTAATATTTAATTTTTTTCTTGTAGTTTATTATTTCTATTTAGATCGTTTTGCGACAAAGTTTATATTTTTAATTCTAGTTTTTAACTTTTGCGACTGAAATTTAATCTTTTAATCTAAGTATCTAACTATAGATTTTATTTTTGCGAAAATGAAACAGTCATAAATTTAATGACCGATTTGGATGCAAATGCAATTTTGTGACCGTTTTGATTTCAGTTTGCTAAATTTTGTGAGCGTTTGTTATGGTTAATACTAGCTATAGTAGTAGTGTTATACGTAGTTTTGATTCGTATAATAAGTTAATTTAACTATTTATATTTCATTCTAGATATCTACAGTGAAGCTACTTGCATTATTTAACATGCTATCGTTCGGGTTGATTATCGTCACAACACTTCTAGTGACCAAAGACGGGCCTAGACGAGTCGCTGTTGTTGGTTGGATTTGTGCAATCTTTTCGGTTTGTGTTTTTGCAGCTCCTCTTAGCATTATGGTAAACTTTAATTTAACTTAATTATATGAATAATCAACTGTTAGTTAAATTATCGATATTTAATGATATTTTTCATGTACCAACAGAGATTGGTTATACGAACGAAGAGCGTAGAGTACATGCCTTTCTCGTTGTCGTTCTTCCTTACACTTTGCGCCGTTATGTGGTTCTTCTACGGTCTATTGATCAAAGATTATTATGTAGCGGTAAGGATTTCTAAAAGTATTTTAACTATTTCTTTTGCAGGAGGTTTTTTTAAACTATTGTGTAAAAGTCGATTTTTTTAAACTATTGTACAGAGAAAGAATCAAAAAAGAATTGTTAATTTTTGTGAGAAGTGTGACAAAAGAGTTCACGTAGTTTTCATAAAATAAAAACTTATCATATATTTTTTCTTTGTAATTACTATAGGAACTCTTTTACACGTGCATGTCTCGTTACTAAGTGTTATTGCAACTCTCGTATTTGGAGTTCTTAAGCTAACTCACTACTTCTGCTTCCCTGACGGCTAGAGAGGATAAGCGATTTAGTATCTCTCTCCTGCCGGCTGGTACATGACACATCACCCATATGATAAATTAGGTTAAAAGATCAGTTCAGCAACCAAATTAAAACAATAAACCACAAATCTATGAAAACCAAAACCGTCTAAAAAACCAGTCAAACCGACAGACTTGCTTTAGTATAGACGATTTGATCGGTTTCAGTGGTTCTTAAACATCCCTAACGTGTGACTCAGTTAGACTAATTAAAATAACTAAATACATAACTAAAGAAAGCTTACTTTTACAAATATTTTTTTAAAAGACAGATCCCAGTTTTAGAAAAACTTTACATTATTTATAACAATTATTTGTTCTGAATTCTCAAATCTTAAAATAATTTATTTATTATACTTGGTGTAGACCCCAAATGTGTTAGGGTTTGCATTTGGAGTAGGTCAAATGATATTGTACATGATCTACAAAGGCAATAGAAAGCAGCAAGTGAGACCAATGATTCAACCAAAGGGTGAACCAACACCAATAGTGGTGGACCTAGGGGCAATTTCGGAAGTCCAGGAGAAACCCGGGGTGGGTGCAGGGGTAATATCGGAAATTCAAGAAAAAGATGGGGTGGAGCTAAGGGTAGTAATGGAAATGCAAGAGAAGCTAGAAGGTGGTGAGAAGAAAGAATGTTGCATGGTGAAGGGTTCTATAGATTTAGATGGTGAAAAGACAGTAATGCCCTTTGTTGCTTGAAGCTTAATTAATTAATAACTGTTGTAAAGAAATGGGTTAAAAATTGGCCTAGATCGAAGCTTTCACATGCCCGGGTGACTCGGGAACATGAGATGAAAGCTAGAGCTAGCCAATGGATGAACAAGTGTTTGTACGGATATTTTTATTGTTTTTCTTTATGATGGATATAAGCTTTTATAGTATGAATAATGACGTTTTATCTTTTGAATTTATTTACGTTTTACTATACTTGTTTATTTACGTTCTACTATATATAGCAAGTATGTATAAAATTCGCTTCAAAAGGATATTAAAAAATGCTTACCTAAGAACTTTAAAATGCGCTTCAAATAACATGTCATTTGCTATTTATAACATTATAACATGTAACATGATATGATATTGACATAAGAATATAGTAGTTCGTTTATTTGTAAAAAGTGAATTTAATATCATCATGCTAGGTCAATAAAGCTTAAAGATTTTTTTATTTTTTACTGTTTGTGTTATATTTAGTGTCTGACGCTCATTTTATATGTAATAACATAAGATAATCTCGATGAAATATATAAAGTCCCACAAATATATAACCATTTACCACTTACAAGATTAGATGAGAATATTTGAGTAATTTTAATTTTAAAACATAAAATTTATTTCAGTTATTCTTTTTAATGTACCTTGTTTTGAAAATTATAAATCAAAACTAAAGCATTATCATCCAATGTTCCAACTCTCTACATATTTTGCTAAAGATAAAAAAAAACATATGTTCAGAAACTAAAATCAGCAACCCGATCCAACCCAGATTTTAAACTAGTTTCATCCCATCCTGATTCAACCTGTAGAATTAATATCAGTTCTTAACCCTATATAACGATACCGGTTTTAACTTGATAAAAACTCGAATTGACCCGATTTCAATCCAGTTTGATTCAACCTGATTTGAACAAGATCATTTCCTTCAATTAAACCACTTGTAAAAAAAACCGGTTTTGACTTTTGTTAATGTAACCTAGACCTACTACGTATCCATCAAATTGTACACCTTTTTTTGGGTTATTTCTGAAACTCTAGTATAGGGGAGCCCAATATCATAACACACGGCCCATAACATTAGCCCAGCCCACATATTCCCACATGAATTCTAGGGTTTCGGAGACAACATCTTCCATCGATAATTCAATTTTCATCATCTTCTTCAATTTCTTCAGCAAACTGTAGATTACAAAGATGAAAAATGGTCGTAAAACCTTCAAACAAAACCCTAACAATGGCGGAAACAATCAGAAATCCAACAGCTTTGCTCCCGTTAACCACAGCAAGATGAAGAAGAACAAGACGCGATTGGGAGGCGGAGGGCTGTCGCTTCAAGCTTTTGCTAATGCGAAATCGAAGAACGACGGGTACAATCCGGCTTTAATCAGTACGTTTATCTTCTTAAAACATAAGTTTTAGTGATGTGTATCGATTTCATGGTGTGTTTGATGTTGTACGTTCTGTTAACGTAGTGTAGTTGTGATTGTAAGTTGTGTGTTTACAGTTGTGATATTTGATTGAAGTTTATGGAGATGATCTGATTGATGTTTGCAAAATGCTGAACAAACAGAAGATAATTAGTGTTAGGTTATGGTTAGGGTTGGGGTTAAGTTGAGCTTGTACTTGATCCATATGAGCTATATTTAACCTTGTTTTGAAGGAATGTATATTTTGTAATTGTAGGTTGTGTGATTACAGTTGTGCTCTTTTATCGAAATTTATGTAGTGTTGTATAGTGTTGTATAATCTGGTCTAATCGTCCGATTAATGGTTGATTAATCGCTAGTCTGCTGGTGATATTAGCGATTTCATGTAATCGGTGGATAAAATCGGTAGTCGGTGGTAGTCGGTCAAAATCGGATCTAAATGGAACCAAATCGGTCCTAGTTGGGCCAAATATCAGTCCTAATCGGCCCCTAATTGGCGGCCAGATTCCTGCCAAATGTTAGAAATTCTGGTCAAACCTTGAAGCTTTTGATCAAATGTGTGTGTATATATAAATCTGAACATTTTTATATAATTACAATATTACATATAAAAATGTGTGTGTATATATATAAAACTGAAAATTACATATAAAAATTCCAATCCAGATTAGAGATTAGCTTATCATTTATTTCGTCAGATACAAAATATAAATGTGTTGTTTTTAGTTTTTGAGATGGGTTGTATGTGGTATGCTGTTTTTTGTTGCATAACGAATAAACTAGAGCAAGATTTCGAATTCTTTGAAACTGTTTTAATCACTTGAGACCTGATGATAATGACATGCTTAGTTATGGTTTATTTATGTCATGTGAATGAGCTCGTTTAAGTTAACAGAGCGTCTTTGCTTCAGTTTTATGTCTAATGCTCGAGCTCAGCTCGATGTAGTCTTACAAGCTTGGCATGGTCTTGGCCCTTATATGGCCATTCATATTCACATAAACATAAACAAAACAATAGACGAATGTCTGTTATGTTTGTCCATGGGATAAAGTTATAAACATTACTGGTATGTTTTAGTTGTTACATAGCGAAAGGGGTTTTATAGTCCAATATAGTTGCTTTCATTTATGGTTTTGGCGTTATTTGTTATGATCTCTGTAAAATGAACTCTCGTGTATTATTAGTACAATGGTACCTCATAATTATCATTAGTGTTAGGAGAAATGCATGAAATTGAAAAATCTTTGCACCTTTTGTGTTATTTACAACCAACTGTATAGGAACCAAGTTATGTTTAATACCTATTTTAGCAACGAATAACCTATTCGACTGACTGACTGCAGGTCTTTTTTCTGACATTACAAAAATGAGATTTTATATCTAGTTTAGAGTGTAATTTCTTAAACAAGTATGAGTTTTCAAACTTGTAACTACGTTATTATCTTTTACACAAGCATTATTCTGTACTCTGTGTCATGTGATATGCTGGCTGTCATGGAAAGAATGGGTGCCACATCAGCGATTAGATTGTTCCGGTCATTGTTTTTTTTTTCTATATCACTTTGCATATCTTTTAAACTTTCTAATTCTACACAGAGAAGCAAAGGGAGTTCTACAAAAATGCAAAATACGTTAGCAAGTACAAGAAGTCACAAAAGCAAATGAACCCAGGGCAAAGTTCTTCCCAAGCTACAAAACTCGAGGTTGTTCTAAATCATGCAACTTGAGTTATTTTCATTTTTGTTATAGTCTACTAATCTTACAGGCAGCGATTTCAACCCAATATTTATGTAATGCTTAACTCGGGGTATGTTTATCTCCAATGGATGAAGCGGGTAAAACTATAAAAACAAATAGCACAAATCACAATATTGCAAAACCAGGCTACTTGGGTATTCAAAACTTTCCACTAAGGCTGCTCATATATTAAAACAACTTTAGAGGCACCCATTTATTGATTTGGTTTCACTTATGCTTATTTTGCCAAAAAAATTGTAAATTGAAAAAATGCCACTAAATTTATTACTTTTGTCACTTCTAGAGCTGGAAAATGACAAAAATAATCCTTTATGTACCAAGATGTATATAATGACAATCCATCTAGATGTGACTGAAGCTTAACTTTAAGGTTGTTTTTTGGTTATTTTTTGGCTGGAATTGGCACAAACGAAACCAAATCGATACTTGGTTGGCTTCTGAAATTATTTTATGATATGGGTGAGCTTACTGACAGCTTTTGAATAGTTTTTTTCCTCTGTATGCATTCTCTTTTTAAAAAATTAGATTTTTTTGAAATAATATAGTTTCTGTAATGATATTTGGAACACTACACTAATTGTTTATAACTTTATAAGATTGTTAATTTGTTATAAACAAATTCTTGTGAGCCAACATGACCTGTCTTGAGCCGTATTAAATTACTGGTTTTGACCCATTACTGACCCGCTCATTTGGAACACTACACTTATGGCTTTTATTTCTTATATGATCTGTACAAATCTTAATTTCTCATAATTATTTTAAACTTTAGGGCGCGAGTGAAGAGAGGGAAGTTGGCGAGAAACATCCAAGGAAGCCGAAAAAAGCGTACCGTCTAGAAGAAATTTACAGACAGAAGCAGGAGGAAGAAGAGAAGGCCCGAATGGAGAAAGAGGCCATAATTAAATCAAAAAAAGAAGCAAAAGAAAAGGCCGAAGCGCGTCGTAAAGCCCAGAAGGAAAAGATGTTGAAAAGAACGAGATCGGGTCAGCCTGTCATGAAGTACAGGATTGAACATCTGTTGCAGACACTTCAAGGTTCAAATGGTTCACAGTAATCAGATTATCGAGCGTAGATTTTTAATGCTTATGTAACATAACAGCTTTCTCTTAACCCTGAATACAACACATTCGATCATCAAATTTAAGGATCGAACCCAAACAAACCCAACCCAACTATTTTGATCGAATGCTACAGTTTCTATATTTGTAGTGAATATATGAATTACATTTTTTAAACTATGGCCTTTTAGTAAGCATGTTTCTTTTAATGATAGTGATATTTAAAATGCGACATATATGATACATTGACACGGCTATTGTGAGTCGCTTCTTTTTGAGAATGACCCTTTTATTTTATAAGATAGAGGTAAATTTTACTTGTATTATTTTTTTATAGATTATATTGTTTGAGTGAGATTTTTTAGATGTTTTTTTGGTATGTTTATTTGTTTACTGGGCAACTATAAATACTAGCATGATCATTATCCGTAACCAAATCAAGCAGAGTTATGTTTTCACATGAAATGATGAATACCAGAAATTATTATAATTTCTAGTGAACCTCACATGTAGTGTATAGTGAAAACGTTTTGGTCATGATTTCATAACTAGTGTATTTGCTAGTGAGATAATTATAAACATATTGAATAAAGTAATCAAGTATTTAATGTATAATAAACGAATCGAGCTGATGTTTAAAGTTATATCTTAAGTGTTAGACCCAGAGCTCGAGCTTTGATAATAAAAGTGAGTTGAGCTTAGACGAGCTTAGGTTTGATTTGACTCGTTACACCATTGGTAGTTTAGTGAGTCGAGCTTAGACAAGCTCGGTTTGGTTTGATTCGTTACAGCACTAGTTAGATATTTAAGCTCAAAATCAAACCAAAATATACAACAAACTAATCCGATTGAAAATGAGTGGTCAAACTATCACATCAGGTTCGGTTCATCTTTAGTTTTTAAGTTTTTATTGAACTATCTTACAACATATTTCTTCATCCGTGATCATTTTTTTTCTTTTTAGACATCTTAAATATATAACCATGAAATGACATCTTATTACATAGCAATTTAATTAAACCTTATATATATATATATATATATATATATATATATATATATATATATATATATATATATATATATATATATATATATATTCTATCCATAATTAAAAGGAAAATATGTACTCATAATTTAAAAAGTTGTAAAAGAAGTTAGTCATTCTAAGATTTGACCCTAATGAGCATCTACTTGATGGTAAAATCTGAACCAGAGAATTTAAGATTCCCTTGTGAAAATCATAATTAAACTGAAGAACGAAATGATGAAGAATGAAAACCATGTGCATCATGAGAGTAAAGGATGATGAACATGATGATCATCATGATGATGGATGTATAAAGTAGTGGATATCATAAAACAATATATATAAAGCTTTTGGTTTGTAGTTGATTGCCTATATCCATTCATACATATTTTCATTTTTATATTTCGAATTCAACCCTTCTTTTCTAGAAAGAAAATAATTAAAAAAAATAATTATTTTATTATAAATTTATATGTCTATACTTAAAACATCTATGTTAAACAAAATTTATCTCTATAGCTTATAATATACACAAATAAATTTCGTATATCCACTTATATATCGTCATGAATGTTTTAAAGGTAAATATATTCTACAGCTTTTAAAAGATAACATATTATATTCATGAAAAAAAGATAATTATCCAATAAACTTTTTCAATATGAATAAAAAGAGAGTAAAAGACAACATTTCAATACATTTTTAACCACACACAAGAATTTAATAGGTATCTGAAACAAATTTCACGTCCTATATGACTACATACAACATAAAAAAATGTAGGTATATAAATTGGAAGTTTTATACAAATGATCTTTGTAGGTTAAGGCAAAATAACAAGGTTAGGCACTAACCTTAAATTTTATCATGAGTTTAGGTATTAAAGCTAAGTTTTATCAATGTTACGACTCCAACATTCTATTATGAATGTTGTTTTTAAAGACTTTAGTTTTGTTATTTAAAAAGGACTAGTGGCACAGTTTGTTGCAATTTTTTTTCTAATTGGGTTATAACCCTGAACGTTATGTTGTTATTTGCTTTTTGTTAAATAAAAGAAAGTATGATATGTATTATGATTGTTATAGGTACTGCCTTTGTTAACGAGTCGGGGGTCTCTTCGGAAGCGGTCTCTCTCTCTCAGGATAGAGGAAAGACTTGCTACCACATATCCCTCCCAGACCTTGCTTTTCAGCGGGATACACGGGGTATGTTTGTTTGTTTGTTTGTGTTAAATAAAAGAAAGATATCTAGTTAAAAAATACAATAAAATGTTATTAACCAATTTTATTATTTTTGCTAAATTTTATTTTAAATTATATTGAGAAGCTAGTGTGAATAATCAAACACATAATAAAATTAAAAATTAGTACACAAAACCTGTTACTTTTTTTTTTGCTCTCCGTTTGATTAACTCTTAGTTTTACGGGAAAAAATATATCTTGCACATCATTTTTTTATAAAAGTAGTTCTTTAAACACAAACGTATGTTCTTAGACCGTAGCAAGGAAGAAGAACAAGATAACAAACAAACAAACAAACAAACCCAGAATATCCCACTCAAGAGCAGGGTTTGGGGAGGGTAGGTGAGGCGAGTCTTTCCTCTATCTTGTTAGGTAGAGAGACCGCTTCCAAAGAGACCCCCGACTCGATAGCAAAAGCCATACTGATAGCAAGACAACATACAATAAATCATACAACACGTAGCATACAGTATACAAAAAGCCATATCGATAGCAAGACATCATACAATAAATCACAAATCTGTTGTTGATATGGGCATATCGTATATGCTGAGTTTACTATATTGAGTCACACGATGAAATTATGGGAAAGAGTTATTGACACGAGAATTAGACGAGAAACTCAGATAGCGTCAAACCAATTTGGATTTATGCCAGAACGCTCTACGACAGAAGCAATACACGCCATAAGGAGGATAATGGAAAAATACAGAGAAAAGAAAAGGGACCTCCATATGGTATTTATCGACCTAGAAAAGGCCTACAAGATAGTGTTAGAATAACACTCTTCTCATATCAGCTTGTCATTATTGATTACTACAATCAAGTAAACTCAGCATATACGATATGCCCATATCAACAACAGATTTGTGAAATCACAGGAATATCCATATTTAAGTTATTTGGGGATGATAAGAGTTTTGATCACAAATATTATGCTGTTACAAGAATCTTTATTAAGAAAAAAACTAATAATACTACAAATACATTCTACAAATTCCTAGACTGAATGCAGTGGCAAGATCTAAAGGTAGCAAAACCGGAACATGACAAACGGCTTTTTTCACCATGAGGATCCGATGCTGGTAAACTCACTAGACCCGTCCAACACCCTGCTAACACGTCAGCAGCTTTACCCCTTTTTTTTACCTGAGTACCCAAGAGTCAAATACCGTTCATAAGATAGTAACATAGTATGCATTGATTCCTAATTGTAGCACCCAACTACAAAAATTACCAAAAATAGCAACCAAGTTTCCGTTTTTGCAAATGTAACAAATTTACCTGATTTCTGGTTTAGCGGATAATGTTTCTTTTTCTGTTATTTTCATATTTAGTTTTAATTATTTTAGTTATAGTAAAAATATTAACAATAACAATAATAATGATAGGAACTTGTTATAAAATGGAAGTAAAAGTTATAGAAGAAAAAAGAGATATAACTGTAAAAATTGGTGATATTCTTGGCAAAAAAAGTAGTGCAACATCTGCTAATTTGGGTAGTTGGTAGGGATGTAAACGAGTTGATCGGCTCAAGAGCTACTCAATATCGGCTCTTTAAATGAACTCAAGCAAAAATTGTAGCTCATTCGAGCTATCTTATACCATGTTTGAGAGCATAATCAAGCTCATTATTTATAAAAGTAATATATATCTTTTAGATATAAAATGTTTATGAGCACAATAAATAATATATATTTTGTTATATATGAAGTTATAATTACAAATATATATAAAAATAATTTTATTTTGTATATAAATAGAACAATTAAATATTTAATAAACAAAAAGAACTCGAGAGAAACTAATACCATGCAAAACTAGAACTCTCTTAAATTAAATGAGAGCTCAACATGGCTCGTTTACACCGCTGCCAATAGGTTGCTGGAATCGGGAATTGGCGTTGGGTAACTCGTTATCATAAAAGCCGTTCTATTCATAAATCCGATTATAGCAAGTAAGATAAAGTATGTGTACGTACCTCAAGCAAGATTATACACCCCATCTTTATCTTTACCCATTATACGTACAAAATCCGGCATGTCAAACCTTTGACCCGAAACAGTTCTGTAGATATAAACCTTCTCAACGGGGGCGTAGTCAGGGATCGAATTGACACTAGCCCGTTCATCAATAACTTCAACATTCAAACCAGGCATTTTCTGACCGAGTAATTTACACGCTCCAAAACTAACTAAACACGAAGACATCCAAAGGGATCGCATTCTCTCCAACTTTGATGCATTAGCCAACAAAGCCTTATCACCAAAAGGACAATCTCGAATCTCCAACTTCCTTAAACTATCACACCCAGATAATACATGATGCAGCCCTAAATCACTGTCCCCTGCAAATGCTATTGAAAGCATGTCTAGGTTTTTAGCGTGGGTCCCGATGTATTCAAATACGCGGTCCGTGAGAAGGCCAGACATTGAAAGGCGTGTAAGTTGTTCGCAGTTTTCAACTATTGAACCAAAGCCAACATCTAGGGGTTCCAATGTTAGGTAATCGGGGGAACGGGGTTCAATAATGCATAAACGGAAGCAGGTTAGGTTTGGGCGGTTTTTAGAGATTGAAATTAATGCGGAGTTTGACATTTGGCGACAAAAATACAGAACTGATTGGAGTTTAGGGCAACCTTGTGAAACTGAAACAAGACCTTGTTCGGTTAGAAGTACATTTGCATCAGCAACATACGGGTCAGATGGAAAAACCACTAGTTCTCTTAGGTCTTTACATGACATAGAAATGGTGCTTAGCCCTGTGTCCTCTATGTAATCTAACACCTGTAAATGCATTTTTTGTTAGCTTGAAAGAAAAAAAAATTAATGGAATTTGATATAAAGAACATGGAACTTGAAGACAGTTAGCAAGATGGAAAAAAAATATATCATGGTAAATTGACAAACTTGAAATCCTTCAATAAGGAATTAGTGACTCAAGCTGGTTTATCTCTAACAGGTCAAGAAAAAAGTGGTTTATCTTAAAAGGAAATTGGTCAAAAGTCGTACCAAAGTGAAATATTAATGCAAGAAAATTTCTAAGAGTTGCATTCTAAAGAAGAAAGATCAAAGATCTTTATAGAAAGAAGAAAGATCTTTATAGAATATAATTTTTAAACCATATTTGACTAAATACTGACAAAAGGTCAAAAGAAAGTTCTAACTTGGTGCAAAAAAAAAAAAAATGGTTCGAGTCAACCTAGACCGAGTGCCTGACCCTTACCAAAGGATTATAGCAGCATACTTTCATTTATTTATCAATAATAGCAATGCCATTTACTCATGATTGCTAAAGTCGGTACAAAGATCCAAGATAGGTAGCTATTTCTAATAATTTTCAATGTCCATTGCCTCACTCGTAAAAGTGTGAAAGTATGTTATTTTGCACAATTATCACAATATAATATGCGTCTTATAAATACCTAATACATAGATGTAAGGGGATGTGCATCAAAACTTACCACTAGACGCTGCAAATTATAACAGCGACTAACAATCTTGGAAAGATCAGGACTTTGCGTAGTTGCATAGCTCAGATTCAAAGAAGTAAGCTGAGAACACACGGGAAATACAGCTGGAAGATAAGCTGGAGTCACATCCCAAAACCCTGATAAGCTTTTTAGATTCTTGCAGCGTGAAAAAGCATCTGCTAAACTTGAACAAACATCTGATCGCATTTCAGCTGAGTAAGCACCAGTTCCAAAATCAACAAGCTGTGGAGCCTGTTGTAAGAGTGCAGATAACTTCTCGAGGGGCACTGTGCGGTTTAGTCGAAGGGTTTTCAAATTGGGTGACCTCACAACCAACCGCTCAAGGGCCGAGAAACTAACCTCAGAACCCAAACAAGCCATGTTAAGACATTCCAGTGAGGTAAATGAATCAGGGAAGTGACTCAGCCAATGTCCACTTAGTTCTTCAACCTCACACTCCCGTAAATCAAGTACTCTCAAATTTCTGCAGCGAAAAAGAGGTGAATGAAAAGCATTAATAAAGAAAGACATGATAAGCATCTTACCAGAGAAAGTATATAAACATATAGAAACTGAAGTCAAGTTTATATAGATTAAAATTGAAAACAATCCAAATCGCCAAATAAACCATACGAGTTCATAACACTCACATAAAAAAACCAAGAGAAAACACTGATCATGCCATATTCAATGACATCCAATAGGCCTAGGGTCAATACTTGAAGAAGGTTTAAAGAAAGCATATAACATTACAATTTGCATATTTTCACTTCATTGTATGACATAAAAAAGAAAGATGCAATCACAGAAAGCGAACTGCCCTCTTATCAATAAGAAACAACTAATCAACAACAATTCAACAAATCCACCATTACTGGCAGCTTACATTACACAAGATAAGAGCCAACACTCCTACAAACACACTTTTCCTACAAAACAGAAACTTTCAAGAACAAACAGAATGAATTCAAGAATCCAATCATACACAAAAAATCATATTGTAAAAAAAAACATGCTTCAGCAAGGTATGCCACCAATCTAACAAAACTAACAATTAACAGTCTTTCGAAATCACTTTCACAGAACGCCACTTTCCTACCAAAACCCTGAAGATTCAAACCCTAACCCACATTGTAATCAAGGTCAGTATATGTCACAATAACCAAACAAATTCCAACTAAACTGAAATTTACATCCAATCATCCACAAATCCAAGAAAATAAACCAAAACTTCACCTGCAATTAGCAGCAATGGCCGCAAGTCCATCAGTACTAAACCCTCACACGACGACAGCACCAGCACCTTAAAGTTCCTAAACGACTTCGCAATCATCTCCAAGCTCTCATCAGTAACCACCATACGCTTCAGCCTAATCTCCTCCAACCAAGGGTACCCTTTCGCAATCTCCACAACCCACGGGTACACATACCCTCCCCACCCCTCCGGCACCAAATTAAAATCCGCAAAATGCGGTTTCCCCTTCAACTCCACCGCCTTCACCTCCGGAAACCTCCGAATCACCATCCTAGGGTTTACAGCGTAGCAATTCCCGACGAAAACCCTCCTCCGGCACCACCGCTCCATCTCGTACCACGATTTGCACACCAACGACACCGCGTTTCGGTCCTTTTGCGACGTGAGGAACGAGAACACGTGCTCTAACACCTCTTCGGGAAACGAGCTCGCCATCGCCGGAGAAGGGGCGGCGTCTTGCCGGAGAAGATGACCGGTGAGGCGGTGAGTGTGTGTAGTGTGTGAAATAGGTGTAGATCTGAGAAGATTTACGCCATTAACGAGCTCAGATCGAAGTGTGTGTGTGTGTGTGTTGAAGTTGCAGATGAGAGAGAAGAAGATAGAGGTTATAAAATGTCGTGTGAGAGATGATAAAGTGATGATGGATATGTGAGGTGAGGTTATATATGTATAGGGTAAATGTTGTTTCAACCCTTGGGTTTCTGGTGTTTTTGTTTTCCATCGTTAACTTTATTTTGGTGTAAAGTGAAGTTTAAACCGATGTTTTATCGCGGTTATTGTAGATATAAAAATTAGCAAGATGATAGAGTTACAACGGAAAAAAAAGTAGAGATCAATGTATTTAATACACTTGGCTTATGTGTGGCATTCCATAATGATGAAAGGTCTAATGACCTTGGTGAATATATGGCCACTAAGCGTGCATCAACATCATAGTTACTATTAGTAGGTCAATCATCAATGGTTGGTTAAGTTATTGTAAAAAGGAGCTCTTGCTAAAATATATTCTACTAACAAAACTTATTGTTGTTGGTATCCAAATAGCTATTAATCGTTATAACCGTTAACCGATTACTGACACACTCTTTTCTAAAAATGTTGTGTTGTTTTAAAAAAGTTAAATGGTTTTCTGGCTATAGAAACAAAAGTCTTTAGTGTGCTTTACATACAACCTTTAAATACATGGTTTTTAGAATAGAAAACATACAATTCTTTTTATTTTTTCTTTGAATCGTACGCTTACATTAGTTTAAATGTATATTTCAAAATACTTTAATCAGAAAATGCATTTCAAAGTATCATAAAAACATTTCAAACTACAAATCTACATTTGTCACCCCAGGGAACCTAGTGGTACCTAAATACTCATAGCTAAACACATGTTAAATATGCATGGACATGTAACAGGAGAACCGTACTTATTCAATAAATACGTCACACATTTAATGATTCGAACAACCCGACCCGCTTTCTAGAAACTAAAACAAAGAATTTGATAATCTCAACAACTCTAAGATACACTGTTATGTAACCATCAATACAAAAGTATGGACCAGCAACAAGACCATTCACGATATGATTTAATAACAACAGTCACCAAGGATATGAATTTATTACACACATAAATACACATATATTATATAAATAATTATGTATATGTGTGTTTATGTATGTGTGTTTATGTATGTGTGTTTATGTATGTGTGTGTATATGGCGAGTGCAAATCATAATAATTGTGGGTGGTGAGTAAATTGAAGTTAGATGGAAATGATGAGAGGGGGGTTGAACTATCAAAGGGAATATGAATGATGATGATGATGATGATGATGATGATGATGGTGATCA
Source organism: Flaveria linearis (assembly GCA_024085815.1). Classification (NCBI taxonomy): domain Eukaryota; kingdom Viridiplantae; phylum Streptophyta; class Magnoliopsida; order Asterales; family Asteraceae; genus Flaveria; species Flaveria linearis. The sequence goes on along the minus strand of CM044005.1, from coordinate 91,205,807 downwards.
TAAATTCATAAAGTACCATACATCATCAACCAACAATAATTAATAATTAATAATAGCATTTAATATACTTGAGATTTAATTGTTGGTACGTCTTTTCTGCTACAGAGACTTGTACATTGTAAAACTAAGGTTGTACGTTGCTCTGGTTTTGGGTATCTTGAGTAGTAAAAAAAGGAACAGCTTAAATTTGGGTAAGCAAAAATGTCGAAACCAAAACAAGGAGTTACTTCGGATGCATCGATGTAATATATGTATTATTGATTGATTATTAAAATTATTATGCTTTATTTATATGTTCTAAATCTTTTAACTTACAGTTTTACAACAAATTACAGCGGTTATTTGGTTTTTACTTCTAAATTATTTTAGATAAACAAAACTAGATCTTAATAATCTAAATTATGCATCGGTCCTGTAATAAATCATAGTAACAATTTACTTACAATTTAAACTTCTACTATTGTTAATATCAATCCTAATAACATAATTATCAAATATTCACTTTATTTTCACCTTACTCACTAAGAATGATCACTAAGAATGATGTTAATGAACAAAATAAAAAAACATAAAATGAAAATCAAGTGGAATATAGATGCAAATCATGTTTAAATCTATGATACTTATGCTATTGTGATTATTGTTGGTAATAAAAATAAAACTTGAGAGTATTATGGGTCAGACTGTTAGTAATAATTATTATTAGACACTAGGTATAGTTTAGATTTCAACTTTTCTTGACAAGATACCCTTAGTTCTATAATTTTGGTCTTTAAATCACTAAAAATCTACATTAACATAGTTACATTTGTGTCGAATTCAATATATTTTTTACCGATGATACATTGTCACGTAAACAACTTTCTAGTTTGAAGTCTTCCATTACATAAGGCGGTAAATTTTACAAGTTCTTCCAAAACTCTCTAGAGAAAAAAACATCTTAATTAGTATCTAATATGATTCTAATATACTACACACTTATAACACTCGTTAACTTTCAATACATATTCCTACAATTAACTTATATATAGAATCCGTGTTAAATGCGTGTTAAACTTTTAGACAAACTCAAGTTGACATAACACACATTTAGACACTTTGTCTCTCATGCATAAATAATCACACCACACTCAGTATTATTCTATGTACCCTAGTTTCATTAAGCTAACCATTGACGTTGATTTTGAAGCTACAATAACCATTTTCAAACGAACACGCACCCAAACACCTCATGCTTCAAAAATCACACTTGAATCCGAACCAATTCAATCAAGTTGAATACAGTATAGCAATCCAGCGAACCTAAACACGTGCCAACGATATGATATTGATCAAGGATATAGTAACAATCTTTTTAGTTTTTACCCTAATGGTAAAATGTAAAAACACCCAAAGTTGGTTACAATTCAAAAGGATTTGAAGTTGGTATGAGTGGTCCATTAAAGAAGAAAATAGGATACAATATACACTCCTTGTCTGCTTTGCAAAGGCCATGATCAGGTGTGTGAGTGATGAGGAAAAACTTGTGGACATGATGGAATACCTTGGAATCTATGGTCCCTCCCTCATCTGATCTTTCCTCTGAGCCCACTGTGTGTTTGTCTGTGTGTAAAGTAACCATTACTGATACCACCTTCATATCAATCCAACATTAAAATAAGAGATAATTCAAAACATTTTTTCTATATTTTTACATGGCACATTAAATTTTTACAAGTAATAAGATTTTAAAGACTAAAATGCCAACCAAACCAAATTCAGATTATAAATCCCAACTCGGTTTAACCTTCGAATCAGGTTAGCATCCAATTCAAATTTTTGAATGGAGTTTTTTAACCGTATACAGATTGTGGTTTTAGGACTGAACCGAACCGATCTGAATATCTGAGTTTAAAAGATACATACGTACGTACGTACGTACGTAGGTATGTAGGTATGTATATTTATTAATTATAGTTATCTATTTAATTATATTTTTTTCATAATTCGGTTATACAAATCAACCTAAATTCAAATAAAACTGTAAATTCTTGAAGCGTTTTTTCAGATTCTAATTGAATTTAGTTCAAACTCAAATTAGCTTTCAGAAAACCCAAATTCGAGTAACCCAATTCTATAACTTGAATAACCTGAAAACGTATGAACATCCTAATTTTTCCCTTTATAATCAAGAAATAAATCAAGAAATATATGACTAAATATTGGAATTAGAATCAAACTTGTCCTCCTCTCATTCATACAATGATATATATAGTTACAATGGTTTTACTAATTACATTTATATACCCTATGGTTTACAAACTGTAACTATCATCTAATATACCCCCTCAGTCTAAGGAGGAGGATCCCGGATGCTTAGACTGGTACGAAAATCATTGAACAGAACTCGTGGTAACCCTTTGGTAAAAATATCCGCGAGCTGAAACCGAGATGGGACATGAACGACTTTAACATTGCCACGTTGAACTTGATCACGAACGAAGTGTATGTCAATCTCAATGTGCTTTGTTCTTTGATGCTGTATAGGGTTACCTGACATGTAGATGGCACTAACGTTGTCACAATAAACAATGGAGGTTCGATTTGGTGGATGTCCCAATTCAAGAAGTAAGTTTCGAAGCCAACATATTTCGGCAACTACATTCGCGACCCCGCGATATTCTGCTTCGGCACTTGAGCGTGAGATGGTGGTTTGTCGTTTTGAAGACCACGAAATAAGGTTATCTCCCAAATAAACACAGTACCCTGAAGTTGATCGACGCGTGTCGGGGCACCCGGCCCAGTCCGCGTCTGTGTAAGCTACCAATGAAGAAACCGGACCACGTTTCATCTGTAATCCCATGTGACTGGTTCCTTTAATATAACGCAAAATTCTTTTGAGAGCATGGAGATGAGGTACACGAGGTGCATGCATATGCATACATACCTGTTGAACTGCATATGAGATATCAGGACGTGTAAATGTCAAGTATTGAAGAGCACCTGCAAGACTTCTGTATGTAGTGGGATCACCTACCAAATCACCTTCATTGGCACTTAATTTTCCCGCTGTATCAACTGGTGTGGTAACCGGGTTGCAATCAGACATGTTAGCGCGAGACAAAATATCCATGGCATATTGATGTTGTGACAGAAAGAGGCCATGTGAGTGTCGTGTCACGGAAATACCCAAAAAATAACTGAGATCGCCGAGATCCTTCATAGCAAATTCTGAGAATAGTCGGGTCATCAGTGATTGTTTCAGATTTGCTGATGAAGTAGTCAAGATAATGTCATCCACGTACAATAGTAAATACGCAATGTCAGTGCCATGCCGATAGATAAATAGAGAGTGATCACATGTACTGTGACGAAACCCCATGGTGGTGACGTAATCCGTGAACCGTTGATACCAGGCACGAGGGGCTTGCTTCAAACCATATAACGACTTCTGCAACCGACAAACATGATTGGGATATTGTGGGTGACGAAACCCCGTTGGTTGATGCATGTAGACAGTCTCAGAGAGATGCCCATGAAGAAAAGCATTAGTGACATCAAGTTGACTAATATCCCAATTATGTAATAATGCAATGCTCAAAACGGATCTGATCGTGGCCGGTTTGACCACCGGGCTAAATGTCTCGTGACAGTCCACTCCAACCTGTTGAGACCTGCCATCACAAACTAAACGAGCTTTGTAACGCTCAAGGGAACCATCAGATCGTAGTTTGTGTTTAAAAAGCCACATACATCTAATAATATTCATGTCATTCGTTCTAGGTACTAACTCCCATGTCTTGTTGGTAATAAGGGCATTAAACTCATCTGTCATAGCTCGGTTCCATACCGGAATGTTGAGGGCCTGAATGGGGTTCTTGGGAATAGGTTCAAGTGTGGATGTGTGTAGGTTAAATAGTTGTTTTGGTTTGGAAATGCCTGCCATGCGTCGAGTTGTCATGGTTCGAGTTGGGGGTGGTGGTGGTGGGTTCGGTGGTGGCATGGCAGACGCATGTTGTGGGCTGTTTGGTGCATTCTGCTGTGGGGCCGAACCAACTGGGGAGGAGGGCTGTTCGGTATGGTCTGGGCTTGGTGGTGTAGTGGATGTATTTTGGGCCGAAGGGGGCTGATGGGCTGTAGGTGTTCTAGGTGTGTGTGGTTGGGCAGTGGGGGTCGTGGTAGTTTTACGTGAATATTGCTTTAGGTTAGGAACATTTAACTTGGGATTTGTTTGTGGTGGGTTGTTGGGAGGATGCGTGAGAGGGGTGGGTGTTTGTAAGGTGTCAACATAAGGCCAAATTGAGGGGTGGGGTTCATCTGTATTAGTGGGTTGGTTTAAAGAATGGTAGTCGGAATGTACTTGATGCGGTGTTGAGAATGGAAAAATGGTTTCGTCAAAGACTACGTGACGCGAGACTACAATTTTGTGATCCGAGAGACGATAGCACTTGTACCCCCTATGATTGGAGGGGTAACCGAGGAAGACACATGGAGTGGAACGAGAGTCGAGTTTATTAATGGTGGTGGATGGAAGAAGTGGATAACACAAACAACCAAAGACTCGAAGATTATCATATGATGGGGTTTTATGGAACAATAAAGAAGTTGGTGATTTGTTGTATTTAATTTGCTTGGAAGAATGTTTGAAGGTATGTGACCATTTGAAGAGCATGGTGCCAAAAAGTTGGTGGAAGAGACGCTTGGTGTAAAAGAGTGCGGATCATATTATTGATGATCGTATCTTACGTTCCGCTTTTCCGTTTTGTGGTGAAGTGTGAGGACAAGAGAATCGGAAAATCATACCATTATTGGAGCAAAAATTGTGAAACACTTTATTATTATACTCCGTACCATTATCACATTGAAACGTTTTGATTTTCCGTTCAAATTGAGTGTGAATTAGATTATAAAAATTTTGAAATATAGTAAACACACCAGATTTGTTGGTGAGTGGATATGTCCACAAATAATTGGTATAATCATCCAAAAATAGGATGTAATACCGGTGACCTCCAGAGCTTTGAACTGGGGAGGTCCAGAGATCGCTGTGCACAATATCAAATGGCATAAAAGTAAACGAAGTAGAATCATGAAACGGTAATTTAACATGCTTTCCAAACACACAAGTCTGACATAAACGTTTAACAGATGAATGTTTAACTGAAATCAAATTGTTTTTATTCAAAGAATGTAAAGAATCGGGGCCCGGGTGACCCAAGCGACGATGCCAAACATCTTGGGAAATAGCTGCAAATGTAGAAGGAGAAGTGATTCTGGACAAGGTTGGAACTGAAAGAGGATATAGATCCCCGGTGCTATCACATCGGAGGATAGGAGTCCGCGTCAGGTAGTCCTTCACAGAAAAACCAAATTTATCAAATTCAATAGCAATATCATTGTCAGTACAAAGACGACGTACCGAAAGAAGGTTTTTAATAAGGTTTGGGGCGATAAGGACATTATTTAGGTATAAAGGTGGGTAGGGAGCTTTTAGAATGGTTCGGCCTGTTCCGGAAATAGGGATTTTAAAACCGTTACCTACAACAATAAAGTTTTGTATACCATTATTATTACAAGGAGAGAGTGTACCTGACGAATGAGACATGTGATTTGTAGCACCGGTGTCAAGGTACCAAGTCGGGTCGGGGTTTAACGTCATGGTGTGCATGGCTTGTTCAATATTCGTTGGAGTGTAGTATTGCTCTGCAAAAGCCTGAGAGGGAGATGGTCCACGGGTAGCAACAGGAGGTGTGGGACGGGGCATGCGCATCGTCGGGTAAGTGGGATATGGGCATGGTGGAATTGCCCATCCTTGGTGTTGCCAATTCCATGGGTTATAACCTCCTTGGTAGCCACCCCGGCCACGGGAACGACCCCGACCACGACCACGACCTACGCGGCCTCGGCCGCGGGAATAAAACTGCTCAGTTTGAGAGCCTCTGCCCGTATTACCTTGCTGTCCAGCAGTGGTGTTGCTGTTCCAGGAGTTTGCGGCGGCTGAAGTGAGGCTGCTGTTGTTGTTGGCGGCCGCGGCTGGAGGAGGAGGCTGCTGTGATTGACCAGTGGTGGACAGGAGAGCAGTGTTAGGAGACTGATTCGCTTTCCTTGTTTCTTCCATAATCAGTTTTGATCTCGCCGCATAGAAAGAAGGCAAAGGCTGCATTTGCTGCAAGAACATTGCAACCGAGTCATAGCTATCATTCAATCCCAAAATCACCTGGAGAACAAGCTGTTTATCAGTAACCGGTGCATCCACGTTAGCTAGTTGATCAGATATCAACTTAAGGGCTTGACAATAGGCGGACATGGATGAGAAGTTTTCAAGTTTGGTGGTAGTGAACTTGTTTTGTAAGTAGAGTGCACGAGTGTTTTTGTTGTCTTGAAAAATTTCTGCTAGGGTTTTCCATGCCTCCGCTGCAGTGGTATTCTTTGCAAAAATTGTTTGAAACAAGTCTTTTGATATGGTGCCATAAATCCAATTCAACACGATGGCATCCAATCGCTTCCATAGTGCATCTTTTGGTATAGGAGTGGATGATGAATCTTCTTCTTCAGGGAGGATGTGATCGACAACATCAAAAGCCCGACATGTATTCTTGAAAACCTCTTCCCAAGACATGTACATGCCATTCTCCATGTCCAAGATAACGTTAACATGGTTGCGTATGTTGGTTACGGCGGTGGCGGGATGAAGTTTGTCTGTCGTGTGATCTGTTTTAGTTTCTTTGGAGTCGCCCATTGTTATTGAGAGGAGGAGGGGATTGGTGGTGGGCGGAGGAAGGGTGGTGGGAGGGTGGACGGCAGAGGTGATATTAGGGTTAGGGTATTTGGTGATCAGAGATGCTCTGATACCATATTGGAATTAGAATCAAACTTGTCCTCCTCTCATTCATACAATGATATATATAGTTACAATGGTTTTACTAATTACATTTATATACCCTATGGTTTACAAACTGTAACTATCATCTAATACTAAATTCCCTGACACGTCCGATTCCCTTCAAAAATACAATATTTCGTCCACTTTTTATTTTTATTTTTATTTTGCATCCTGCTTTATGTTTTTAAAAAACAGGTTATTTTTGCTAAATTTCATGACATTTATAACGGAAATCTAGCACAACCCTGAATCAACACCAAAAAACAACACCCTAGATAGGATTCCAAACCTACCAAAATACGAAAAAAAAGGTAGATATATATACAGTGATGTGCTTTTTAACTACTCTTATCTTCATATGGTGTGCATTGATTGGTTGTACATGAGATGAACATGCATCTAATACATGTACTTTATATATAAGTTTCAATGTTAATGTAACAACAGAAAAGAGTTTGTACTACTAGTACTGGCAGCACAGATAAATTTACAGTCTTTGTCTCAAGTAGATTCCCACACTTTGCAGAAACTTTGGGAGAATTTAGGAAGTGAGCTTTTTACCCCAAACATATTTCCACTCATCATACAAGGACTACTTTAGCACTTGTTAAATCATGAGTTTGTACACATGGACTCGAGGGAATCGAGCCTAGACTCGAAGGAATCGAGCATAGACTCGAGTGGGAGATTAGTTATTGAGCCGTTAATGTTGGTGACAAAAATCGTCGTGTTTTTGTATCTACAATCCAAACGCTTCATGAATGATAATATCCAATGAATATGCATACAAAAGCATCTATGCAAGTATGCATACAAAACAAGCAAAATAAACATTAGAATCTGAAATATTGAGATTTGATTATGCAAGGAATCAACGTGAACATGAATTACCAAACAACAATGAGTTTACCAGGTAAATATAAAGTAGACATGTGATCTACTTAGATCAAGAAAAACATATTAGGAAGTACGATGAAAATGTTTCTAACCATGAAAAATATGTGCATGAAAGAACTCGAGACATGTGCCGTTTTCACTAGACTGCGCCGCGGATGATCATCATCACTGCAATCAACAAATAAACTTGTTTCAAATACAAATAGATAACTTCAAGAGATATAATCATATAATACAGACACAAATGCGAGTTATGAATCTCAGTGTGAAAATATGTACAAATTCTTTATTGGAGTTGTGTCACACAAATATTTAGACTTGCTTACAGATAACAGATTGATATTGGGTTATACTTATGCCCGTTAACGATAAAACTAGCTAAATGGAAATGGGTTTAGACAATCAAGCGGGGGTAAAAAGGTGTCTGAAAGAGTATTCATAGTGCATAAAACATCCTTAATCATTTTATTCTAATGATCAGATTCTTACTATAAGTGTGTAACAATGTAGTTTTCTTAATCATGATTAGAAAAACTGATTATTTACAAAACTCATGAAAAGAAAAGACAAAAAGTGGTTTGCTAGTCAGCCCGACCCATTGACACAGATAACAAATATAATTGTTTGGTAAAAACCTCCTTTGACCCGACACCCAACCTATCATTTTGCCACCTCTACATTTGGCATTTTAAACCCGTTGTCCAAATTTAATGATTGGCCGTTCAAATTGGGCTAAATTATGCCACAAACATGTCGAACAACTAAATTTAAAAATAAAAATGGGTTGAAGAGATCTAATAGGTCAAATTTCAGCCTTTTATAAAAGCTCCTAAAACATTTGTAAGATTTAGGAATTTTAGATACATTGGTAATTTCCCCTATTTCAAAATCTAAAAATTGTTCTTGTAACAATGCAGTTGTTCTTGATCATGTGGAAACATTTTATTATATACAAAATTGAAACTTTAAAGATGGAAAAATTGAAAAAACCTCCTGAACAGAATTGAAACTGGCTTACGATGCCAGACATCTTTCAAATTACTTTTGTCATTTGAAGCCTTTAGTATATTATTACCCGGAAGACAAGTGTTTGCAGGCGAGCACAAGCCATTTTACCCAATCCCTTGATTTGACTCGTTACCGCCAAAATACACATTATTCTTCTAACCATATAGTAAGTGCATAAGACCCAAAGAGTTGAATTCAACCTATTTTCATCAATAACTTCAACATTATGCACAGGCATTGCCCGCCTTAAAATACCTTCCACGCCAAAATACTAACCGCACATTAAACTAGTGCATGTGACCATAGATTTCTGATAGAGCCTGATAGAGCCGAATTCGAAATCAACAGCCTCCAAGAATTTTAAAACTAAATTGGAATGTAAATGTGAAATCAATTACTTTTCTTATAATATATGTAGAGTTTGCCCTATCTAAAATAAGTGGGTGTTTGGGAGTGTTATTTTTATCAACTTTTAACTTTTTAACTTTTGAAAAGTTAAAAAGTCATTTTATAATGTTTGACAATGTGAGTGTTGTGAGTGAATAAGTTAATAAGTCACTCCATACTAACTTATTAACTTATTAGAAAAGTCAATAAGTCAATAAATCACTTTTAAAAAGCAATCCCAAACACCCCTTAAATTACTTCCGTCGTCACACTGTGGTTTAAGCTTCGACAGTGTGTTTGAAGTCGTGTTTCCATTGACCTGAATGCTGATGCAAAAGCTCTTACATTTCATATTCATTACTCGACGTCTCTAAACACAAATGCTGATCGATTCTCTTATGTTAGATTCACGAAGACAACAACAACAAAGGCCCCAACTTTATGATTCGAAATCATGTTCATCATGCTAACGATACAATGAACAATGGGCAAATTATCACTACTCAAATACTCAATTTCATCTTCAAGAACAATCTCAAATCATACTCACCTGTTAATTCCATCGGAGAATTCGACCTCCGGTCAAATCTGCCCGTTAACTTCAACTTCACTCTCACAAGCCCTTCAGCATTACATCAATTCCGACACTCCTTATGTTGGTCAAAAGATTCATACCCATATCATCAAAAGTGGGTTTAGATCGAATACCAACATATCGATCAAACTCTTGATCTTGCACCTGAAATCTTCTTGTTTGATGTACGCACGCCAGGTGTTCGATGAAATGCCTCAACCAACTCTAACCGCTTATAATTACATGATCGCAGGGTATTTAAAACACGGTGAGGCGGGTGAGTCTTTTCGTTTGGTTAGGAGGCTTGTTTCGTGTAATGAGAAGCCCGACGGGTATACGTTTTCGATGATTTTGAAGGCTTGTAGTAGTGACAGTGATAGTGATAGTGATGGTGTTTTGTCGAGTGGATGTCAAATTGGAAAAGAGGTTCATGCACAAATTATGAAGTCTTATGTTGTGGTGGATGATGTGCTTTCTACTGCTTTGGTCGATTCATATGTGAAGAGTGGGAGAGTTGATTATGCTAGGAGTGTGTTTGATCTCATGATGGAGAATGATGTTGTTTGTTCTACATCGATGATCTCCGGGTATATGAGAAAGGGTTTAGTGGAAGACGCCGAGGAGATCTTCGCGAAGACGGTTTATAAAGATGTGGTGGTGTTTAACGCGATGATTGAAGGTCATAGCAAATCAGTTGAAACAGCTAAGAAGGCTATTGAGGTATACATAAGCATGCAAAGATGGAGTTTAAGCCTAACATGTCTACGTTTGCGAGTATCATTGGCGCTTGCGCGCTATTGTCATCGTTTGAGGTTGGGCAACAGGTGCAATGTCAACTCATGAAAACTGAGTTTGTAACCAATATTAAAATGGGGAGCGCGCTTGTTGACATGTATTCAAAATGTGGGAGGATAGAAGACGCGCGGAAGGTGTTTGATGAAATGCATGTGAAGAACGTGTTTTCTTGGACTTCAATGATTGACGGGTATGGAAAGAATGGCGACCCGAGTGAAGCATTGGACCTCTTTAGTCAAATGAAAAACGTCTATCGGGTCAAACCCAACCATGTCACGTTCCTCGGTGCTCTTTCGGCTTGTGGTCACGCCGGGCTGGTGTCTAAGGGATTAGAAATCTTTACCATCATGGAGAAAGATCATTCAATGAAACCGCACATGGAACACTATGCGTGTATGGTTGATCTGTTGGGCCGAGCAGGGAGGCTAAATGAAGCATTCCGGTTTGTAATGTCGATGCCTGAAAAGCCAAATTCTGATGTTTGGGCTGCACTGCTTAGTTCCTGCAGATTACATGGTGATGTGGAGATGGCGAGTGTCGCAGCCGATGAGCTTTTTAAGTTGAGTAGGGATAGTAGACCTGGCGCGTATGTTGCGTTATCAAACACTTTAGCCGATGCGGGGAGATGGGACCGCGTTAGCGACATAAGGGAACTCATGAAGACGAGAGACATATCGAAAGAAACCGGCTCTAGTTGGATTGGGACCGATGACGGTTTAGCGTGTTAATTTTATATAACATTCTGTTTATTCATTGGATAATTGTAGACTTTGTGATATAACCTTAAATATTATACGACCGGCTGATATTCTTGTGTTTGGGTGGGCAAGTGGGAAAACATGTTTGTTTCGACCTTATAGGATTGTCCCCTTTTGTTGGGCCCAGGTACAATTGTTATGTTGAGGGTCTTGCCGCGTTGAAGGCGGAATCGAATAAAGTGGCTAAATACGAGTAGGGCTGTTCAAAAAGCTCGCGACTCGTGGCTCGCTCGGAGCTCGCTCGGAAAAAGCTCGAAAAAAGCTCGCTCGAATCGGCTCGGTTTAAAAACGAGCCGAGCCGAGCCGGCTCGAATTGTAAACGAGCCGAGTCCGAGCCAAGGGCGGCTCGCTCGTTGGCTCGCTCGTTGGCTCGCTCGTTGGCTCGCTCGTTGACTCGCTTACTGGCTCGACTAAATATGTAATATATATATATAATATTTATATATAATATTATAATAACACTTACCTTAAAATATCAAATAAAATCAAATGTTGAAAAGTAAAAATAAAAGAACAGTAAGTGGATCTGTGGAATTGAAAAACCCTAACTCTCCACTTTCTCTCCATCGAACAACTTTCCCGTCTCCACTCTCCCTCTCGGCCTCCCGCCTCTCCCACTCAGCCACTCTCCCTCAGTTCCTTGACGTAGACTCACCCTCGGTCGCCGCCGCAGCCGCCGCGTGCCCGCCTACCGCTCACCCACGCCCTCGGCCCTCCGTCACTCCCTCCCCTCGGTCGCCGCAACCGCCTGCCCGCCTACCACTCTCCCTTGACAAGTCGACGACAAGTTCGGTGCTTGCCTCTCCTTCCACCTACGAATCAGCGATTTGGGTCAGGTATATCTTGATTCTTGAGATAGTTATGTTTCCCTCTCCTTCTACCTACGAATCTACGATTTGGGTATTTAGAAATATGCTTCTTTATATATTTCTTGTAGGTGTTTAGAAATATGCTTGCTTATGATATTTCTGCGATTTGAGTATCTATGATGTTTCTGCTATTTGGGTATTTTAGTGTTTTAAATTTTCTTTTAAAACCGAGCCAAACAAAACCGAGCCGAGCCAGCTCGGTTTAAAACCAAGCCGAGTTCGAGCTCTACTTTTAGCTCGGTTGTAAATCCGAGCCGAGCCGAGCTGGCTCGGTTTATAATTCGAGTCGAGTCCAAGCTAATCCTGGCTCGGCTCGGCTCGGCTCATGAACAGCCCTAAATACGAGAAAACTTGTTTAGAAAATGAACGTGTGTTTATCCATTTTACTTTTAATACATTTGATTTTCTAACCCCACAAGATTTAACACGTCGTGCATAGTAATTTGTCAGCCTTTAGTCTCCAAATTTTCTTTCTAAGTAGTATCAATTTTATTATCCAAAAAGGGCTGTCGCGTAACTTGTTACCTGTTTAAGTGTCATTTTAAGTAAGAGAAAAATTGTACGTTGTATAAGTCGTTATATTCATGCAATTAGTTAGAAAATATTTTACCAAGTTTCTTCTTCGTTAACATGTAAATTTTTATTTAAAATGTTAATTCTTTTAAAAGTAAAGGTTTCAGATCGGATCTGGATTTTGTTTCGAGTCAAGAAACTTTTGGGTGTGCACCTCTATATATTACAACTTAACGTAACAAGGCCCAAATAAAATATAACAAAGTCAAATAACCCAATAGCTTGATGTATACACTAATTGATGATTCTAGAAAAGCTTAACATAAAATGTATAGGTTAGAAACTCGTGTATTAAATGAGTGGAATAAATTTAACATGTTAAGAATAATAATTTTTACATGTCATTAGCCGTTAGTAAAATAAAAAATAATAAATATTTAAGAAGTTATAAAAAAATTAAAATTGTATTATTATATTTTAAGATAAGATATAATAATATATATCATATAGGTTAGTATATTTTAATAAATTATTAGAATAAAAACATTTAAATTTAAATATTTGATTGTTTACTTTACATATTTAAAATCAATTTCATTTAATAGAACAAAGAGACGGAAAAAAACAAACTTAAAATTAACTAGAAGTCGTCAAGCATCTACTCTAAAACTTCTTTTATTATATTAGGTGGATGTATTTAATTACCCTATAGATGAATAAACCAACACGAGGAGTACTGGACTTTTGTGGGTTTTGATTTTGGCCATAAATGTCGCATATTTATGATTTGACTCCTTTAGGGAAAACTTCACTCTTATCCTTCTGGTTCCTTCCTAGAGAGAGAAAGCCCCATTTTTTTTGCCGCCAACCGCCGCTTGCACAGATGCCGCCTGCACCTTGACCTCGTGTATGAAATCACCGGTCTATTGGTCGGTCGTCATCTATGTTTTGTGTTGGAATGTCTCTATTGGTGTCGGTGGCGGTTTTGGTGCTTTGGTAAGTGAGAGGCAATTTGGGGATCGGGTTTGTTGCTGCCCATCGTCACCACTGCTTCCAGAGATAGCACTGTTACATGCATCGATATCATCGCAGGGTTTCTAGGAACCGAGGTGGCGATGCTGTCGTCTTCGTGGTGCTCTAATGGTGGAGACGGGGGTTCTTAGTTGTTTTATTTCGTAAACCAACTCAAGGAATAATGGGCTTTTCTGGGTTTTGATCTTGGCCACAAAATGTTGCATATTCATGATTTGACCCCTTCATATTTTTCCCCACCATCGATTATGTATGTGGAGGTTGGAGGTCTCGGGGCGATGGGTGGTGGACGTCCATTTCCAATTGACCGACGCCATAGATGCGATCGCACTCTTGTACACCTTGATTTCTTGTCTCATGTGTTGAGTCCCTTTTGCGCCTGTAAGGCGACTGATGTGTGAATATATATCTTTAATTATAAAACCAAGTTTTAATTATTTAAAACGACTCACTAACTAAACCACACAATAACGGCAAGTGTACCGATCGTATGTAGTAAAATAAGCAAACCGAGTATCGAACCACGGATACGAATATGGAAATGGCGGCCCTTGTTACCAGGCTTTCGTCAACTCCTAACCGATGAATTGTAGCAATTAAATACTAACTAACTTAATAAAACAAGTGACCAGCAACGATGTAAAACTAAAGATAGAGTAAACATGCAAATAATACCAACTAATAACTAAACACAGAAAATAAGATGCAAGTACTAAAAATATAAGCAAATATCAAATATAAGGAAAATACTACCTAGACTTGGAATCGGGTTGACTAGTTTGACTAAACTCGGTTTAACTGACTGATCGACTCTAGAATCTTAAATGGACACCCCAAACACACCAGATTTCCTCTCGGACTCACTGATACATCCTAAATGTCCTAAAAGTCAATTAAATCACTAGATAGGTCGGTTTTCACCTCTCGGTCTCAAAACTCCCTAAAACTCTACGTACTCAAATGAAGTCTTACCTCTCAGTCTCAACTAAATCTATGCGAAAAGGTCACCCTAAGCAACTCTAGACACACGGAGTAAACTAATGCTAATGTTTAATGACTTAAATTGACAAGGAAAGTTATTGGTTTTAGGACCAGTCACTCTCGCACACTCGTTACCCAAACCGTTAACTCCCAAGACCAACAGATCGTCTATCTCCTCTCGGACTCAAGACGAGCAAATCTCTGGAATTTAAATTAAAGCGCAATTGCTCCTACGGGTGATCAATCCGTCTAGACCAAAACACAAAGTAGTGATCCTAACATGCAATCCTAGTTCATAACACAAAAGTAATTCACCGAAACCGCAAAAGAAGCAATAAACATGACAAACTTAGATTCAAACAGAAATTATATGCATCAATAACCATTAAAGCATAAACCTTTTTACACTAGAATTCGTCTAACAAGTCAAAATGAACCGAAAAACGTCAAACCAAGTCAACCGTCAACCAAATCTAGATAGATGAAAATTCTAGCCACTAAACATAATCATAACAGGAACAAATCCAATATTTATGTGTATTAAAACTGAAACAAAGTCTAAAAAACTAAGAACGAGAAGAACCGGATGAAGAACGTGTACAAACTTGATCAAAACACGAACTAAACTTCAATCCAAGCCTTCCAAATGATCTCCAATGCTCCAAAACGAACCAAAAACGTCTCTGGTACTCGAATACCGCCGTCAAAAGTCCCCTTAGTCGAAAGAACGAGTAAAATATATAAACCCATAGGTTTTTCATGCAGAAACGTTGCCTGCGGACCTCAGGGACAAGTTCCTGCGGACCGCAGGCAAAATGGTAAATATGTGCATATTAAGCCCTCCCTGCGGGCTTCAGGGAAAAGTTCCTGCGGACCGCAGGGAACCTCCTGTTCAGCTTCATCTTTTGTTTTGCTCCGTTTAAGCTCCAAACTCCGTCTTTTCCGCTCGTTTCTTCCACGTAAGCTTCCAATAACCTGAAATATACTAAACAAGCAAAAAGTAACCATAATCTAATAAAATTAAAGTAAAACTAACTAAAAACTAAATAAAACAATCGAGAATTAAGATGTGTTTTCAGCACATCAGCGACCATCTCTCCGTCGCGCATCTTCGGTGGAACTGGAGTTTGCCGATGCGATGGCTGATGGCCGTTGGCCTCGATGATTGCGGCGGTCGCTTTCTTGGCAGACATGGTGTCCATGGTGTTATTTGGAAAGTCGTTATGTTGGTTGATTTTTTATACTGTTGATGATGGGAATTACCTCTTTTGAAAATTTTCTTTTGTGATTTGTTACGTCGATGAGATGGGGTTTATCTTATCTGAGACTTCTGGCTTGACGTTCATCCTAGGTTTCGAACCTGGTTCTATGTATGGTTTTTATTTGCTGGGTGGATATGTCGGTAAAGATCTTATATCAATGATGATAATGCTAGCTCATCTGATACGAAGCTTGAGCTCACCTATGTCGCAGATCTGATCCGATGATATTGGTGTTTGCCAACTAGGGTTTCATCTTCATGCATGATTGATTTGTACAATGTTGGAATAAACATGCATCGTTTTGTAATTGTTTCAAATGTAAGCATTAACTGTAAATCTATAATGAGTGTTCGGTTCTAGTTCAAAACTGTAGGTCGATGCTAGGGATCGATGACGATGGGTGCGTTTCATCTGAGATCCAACGTAGATGATGATAGGGATAGCTTCATCTGAGACGGAATAACACCATGATGGTCATGATAATGTGTTACTTGGTGTTGGTATATTTGATAGATGAGGCAATGATGCGGGATAAAATGATAGTTTTTGGTGTTTTGGCATGACAATGCTTCTGATTGTAACCACATCGATGAGGCGATTCTGAGTGCCATTAGTGATCATAGTTAGAAGTGGGTTGTCCTCTTTTAGGTAAGGGAGCATGCCCCATCTCCCGGATAGAGGGGGAGAAGTACTCTCGACTTCAGTCGAGTATTGATTTACAGACTGTTAATACATTAACCTACATTGTTCAATGGCCCTTGATTCTGGGTGTTTCATAACTGTTGAGATTGACCTTTTGTATAAATATGGGTGATAGGACGTGATGATAAATGAATGGCCTTTTGACATTGTTGTTTTGACGTGGTAAACAGTTAGTTTGTAGCCACAACAAACTGGCGTTTCTGAGACTTTTTTCGAATGATTTAAGTATCGATTCAACCCCAACGCGAAGCGCGGGAGAGAAAACAACTAGTTTTAACAATTAATGAAATCTTTCCATATACCAAGGTAATAACATGACCAGTCAATGTCTCTATGCCTTTAGGTTCATTTGATGTGAGATGTTACACATTTCTATTTGGTGTCTATTTTCTAATTATTAGAAGTGTTGATTAGCCCGGTTTCACGTTTCCAAAATTCAACATTAAGAAAGATAGCATTGAGGTTGTGAGACCATTTAGTTATTGATATAGATTGTTCATGTTCGATATTGATGGTTCATGGTTATGAGGCTTGTTTAGAAGTCGACTATGTGATTGCAAATATTCGACATGTCGATAATGTTGTGAGAATCACAAGTTTTTTCAGAGTAAATTTTCTGTCACCTGAGAGATACGATTTTAAGAACTCAACTTTTCTATCTTGACTTTTATATCTTGTTAATGATTTTTATATAACTTGAGTTTTATATCTTGTTAATCATTTTAAGAACTAACTTTTCTACCTTTCAAAATTAAACAAACCCTAGCAAGCTTTAGTTATACACTTTGTATAACATGATCTCTTAGACTAAGATCTCATCAGCTTGCCTTTTATTTATTAGCTTTAAGTTGTTTGTTCTTCATCCAGTCTATTCGTTTCGTTTATGCAATCTCATATCTATAAAATGACTTTGAATGCCTTTTACTATGAAATCTCTTTTATATTTTAGTGTAATTTGATTGATTTGTTGACCAAATGAGACCATAACATTCATCAAACAAGTCAGAAGATGTTGAGTACACGCTTGTGTTGAGTTTGTAATGATTTTATGTATTTGAAAATCGTTGGTTCTTAGCTCCCAAGCAATGAGAGTTCCAATATATAGGCAACACCTCTTGAAGCGGGGTCTAACAGGTGAGAGTTCCTGGCTGGGTCCAAGGGGTAGACCCCCCTAACTGGAGTCAAGCTGGAAAACTGGCAACTAATCGATTTAAATTTTATGGAATTTCATATGTGAAATCCAAGTGCAAAATTGGCTTCAAATTAACCATAAATTATTTAAAATTAGTAATCGTCGAAGGCGGTTTCCGACCAGTCCCAAATCCCTTAAATACGAATTCATCCTTTTTGGTCATACTCTCTAGTTCATGAAAAATCGCACAGATTACACATATTCACCAAACTTTGAGTTTTATTCGATTGAGGAATTCGAGTAAACCACCGAATAATGTATGATGACTCTGAGAATAATCCAATGTTTAACTTACGAATCCTTTACATTACAATGTTTGTAGGTTGTCATTTGAACCCTTATGGTATGCGAACAGCACTATTAACATATCATTCGATCAGTCACTTGAACCCTTATGGTATGCGAACAACACTATGAGTATATCATTTGATCACCATTAGGTAGGTAGATAGTGCACACATCTCATATCACAACCCTTGATTTATTTTCAATCTCCAATCACAACCCTCGATTTAATCTAGTTCACAAATCTCATATCGTGGAACTTGCGCACTTGATTAATCTCTTAATGGCACACATTAATTTAACTCAAGCCAACATATATGTAGTGAACATATTACGTACGAATCACGTCAATTTTGCGCTTCAATGATTCTTTTCTTATGACACCTCACACTTTAATACTATTAGAAGGATTGTCACTGGAAATAACTTTTATGTTATAGTTAGATAACTTTATTTCTTGTTACATGCATACCATGAATATGGTGTTTCAGAAGTAAAAAGATTAATAGCAGTAAAAATCATTGCATGTGAATTTCAATTTGGTTGTACTATGGTCTATATATACTTGCATGTAATTGCATGTAACATGTTTAGTAAAAAGTTACATGTGAACTAGCAATCATCAAATGTGATTCTAGTATTTAGTTGTTTAGAAAAAAAAATCAATAACAATATACAACTGAGCTGTTTATTTAAAAGAGAGAAAATTCTCGTTTTAATTGTGTAAATTGTTTGGTTTAGTTATTTCTGAGCTTAATATATTTTAATGTTGTAAAGACGATGTTTTTATGGGTATTTTAGGAGGAATCAACTACATACAAGGTTTTTCCCTATGCTATAAGACACTTTTATAGTCATCTCAACCTTTCATATTCTTTTATCTAAAAGTTAAGAAGTATTCTCTTGTTCCTAAAAAAGTAAAAATTAATCGAGTATAGAACTCCACTATATTATAACTACTTTGATAGTCTCTTAGATCACTTACTAGATTCAATGAATCTCCAATATTTTCATACGTTAATTCTAAAAGAAACTCTAGTGTTTAATTACGTTTGAGCTCAAATCCATAGTTAACAACACAAAATATTACTTAATTACATCATAGTTTGAGCATGATTAGAAGTAAAACGTCAAAACATTCTTTATAAATTAAACACCGTTGTTAACAACTTAACATGATACATGAGATAACTCTTTTCCGGAGTGGATTAGCATCAGTTTTAAACATTCACCACGTACCACTTGGATAAGAGGCTAGGATTAAGTTCCTTAAACATCCAATACTGAGACTGCCATCCAATATTTTGCAGCAAACTTTCTCTTAACTAACCCAATTAGTTTTCCTAGTATTAGTCAAGCCCCCCCCCCCCCCCCCCCCCCCTAGGTGCTTTGTATAACGAGAAGTAGTAAACAGGGAGACACTCAAGGATAGATCTAATAAGAGTCAATTGACCACCGATAGAGAGGTGCTTTGCTTTTCAGAGAGAAAGTCGTGACTCAAATACATCAATCACAAGCCTTTAGGTTTTTGCTATATTCATATTGACGCCCAACAAGATAGAGGAAAGACTCGCCTACACCTACCCTCCCCAGACCCTGCTCTTGAGTGGGATATACTGGGTTTGTTTGTTTGTTTGTTTTGTTATATTGACGCCCACAACCAGAACAAGATAAGAAAAGGGAATAGAACCCACCTTACACTGTACTTTTGAGGCAAGAGCATCAACAAAACTCCTTTCAATATTAGTGCCAACGAGACTGCACTTTTTAGTGTTGATTTCTAGGCCCGAAGACAAAAACATCTTGATAGACAGATAAGTTAAAGTTTGACTTAGACCATTCACCTAGAATTGTCATATAATTTGCAAACAAAAGGTGAGACAAAATTGGCCATTAGAAGGCAGTTTAATACCTTTAATAACATCAAGTGATCCAACTTTTGAGAGCAACCAATGAAGGGACTCCACGACAATTGAATAGTAATAGAGATAACAGATCCTCTTGACATACACCATGAGAACAAGTAAACTACTTTATTGGAGATCCATTGATTAGAACAAAAGCTTTGTAAAACTAAGAAAACCATTAATCCATGATCGCCACTTTAAAGGAAAGTTCATTTGAGAAAGAATTGAATCAAGATGATACACAATTAAAAGCCTTGTTGAAATCCACCTTAAAAAGCAAGCCTTTGGATTTCAATCTCTTTAGCCATGACACAATTTCATTTATTACCAATGGACCATTTATGATGTTCCTCTTTGATAGGAATGTCGTCTGGGAATCGGATATAACCGGGCATATGACTCCTTTAATCCTATTTGCAAGGACCTTAGAGATGATTTTATTTATACAGTCTATAAGGGAAATGGAGCGGTATTCATCAAACCTCAACTTTCACTTTATCTTCCTAGGAGTCCTCTAGTTTTACATTCGTTCTAATACCCTGAAGGATTAGAGAATTTAGGGACAAGAGTTGTCACACCCCCGCTTGTAGCGGAAACACGAGGATGCGACGGACGGGATCGTCATAACACTTGGTATAATTACAGAGACATATTACGTGCAAAATCCTCGTGTCATGACGTCGCCCGACACAATGGTGACTTGTGTCGTGGTTAGTCAGTTCCACGACTATCATAGTCTTAATAATTCTAAAAATCCATATACACAGTGTTCAGATATAACAGTAAATGATGTACAATACAAATGCAATCTATTGAAATCCTGGGGGTCTCTGCTAAGGCATCAGCTCTAGCTATCCTCTTTGTTTATGATTACCTGAAAAGATATGCTCAAAAATGGTCAACATAATTGTTGGTGAGTTCCGCAGGTTTATATTGAAAACATGTTGTTGATGCTGTATAGAATTTGATATGGAATCATACTGTAAGCAAAAACCACATAACATGTGTTTAAGACAACCAAACCTAATGACAGTTATGCATATAAATTCGTCGGAATATATTCACCCTTGGCCTGATTGCTGGCAGCTGTGTTGGTAACTCACAAGTTAACCAATCGTCGAAGGGTGGGGGTGTCAACCCAGTAGTACTACCAATACCTATCCGTTGGTTCCCAAACCCGGGAATTAATGGTTGTAAGAATCGTAGAATAACACCATGTATGTATTAGAATATGAGAATAGTATCACGTCGATTCCAAATATGAAAATTGTATGTAAGATTTTACAGCATCGAAAACGGGTGAGCATACTTTTCCCCCAAGTTTAAAAAGCATTGAAACAATTATAA
Source organism: Flaveria linearis (assembly GCA_024085815.1). NCBI lineage: Eukaryota > Viridiplantae > Streptophyta > Magnoliopsida > Asterales > Asteraceae > Flaveria > Flaveria linearis. The sequence goes on along the minus strand of CM044005.1, from coordinate 91,184,436 downwards.
AAGCATAAAAAGGGGCCACGGAAACTCACCTTGAATTGATGTAATGTATATGAACAAGAACTTCAAAGAATTAGGCAATGCACGATCAAACACGATCAATACCTATGTATTAATTGTAACTAAGTCTTTAATATGTATTCCACACGAATAGATATATTTAGTCGGATTCGGGTTGGTTCGATTTGACGTGCAACACGCACACAAATAGGTGTATATATTACAAGATTAAGTTTGAAATTAACGTTAAATCAAGGATTAGAATTATGGGGTTTTTAATAGGTATTAAGTTTACAAAGTATTTATTTGCATTTTGATTCCATTAGGAGGGTTTCATAAGTGTATTTATATACTTTTTAAAAATGATGTGGTTTAATTATATAATTTATAATTATCCAAAGATAATTACAAATAAGGATAATCATAATTATAGTATTTTGATTAATAATAAGGTATTAATTTATACCTTTAGTTAAAATATATTTTACAAGAAATAACCCACAATTTCATAAATAATTTGTGGATTTATAAAATATATTAATTTGTATTTAAAGATAATAAAGTGTCCATTTTTATAAAAAAAATTATTTATAATATTTATAAATAATATTTATATGATTTTTGTGATTATTTCATAATTAACTTGATTTAGAATTTATTTTATAAAACTAAGTATTTTTAATATTTTTAACTAATATTTTATAAAAATCTATTAAAGTTTTTAAATAAAATAAATTTACAGAAAATTGTTTTGTAGGATTTAAAATGAGGGAAATTTAATAAATTTATTTTTATAATTTTTAGAAATTTTTCCATATTTTTATAGTATTTAAAAAGCTTTAAAAAAAAAAAATAAAACAATAAAAAGGAGGTTGCCGGGTTCGAACCGGGACCTCACACCCACAAACACACAGCCCAAACCAGTAAACCAAAGGCCTAAGCCGCACAAAGACCCGGTCTTTAATTGTTTTAAACCCAAATTCCAGAAACCCCAAATACACTAAGAACCCTAATTCGAAAATCATCAAATTGAGCGACAATTTGATGTTTGTAACCGAATTAATGTTAGGGCTTTTGTTACCCAATCAAAATCGAGTACTTAGATAGTTTCAATTACCTGTTTGGATGCTCGATATATCAAGAACAATCGAAGAACTGGTCGCGACTGTCATGAGATCGGTTCAGGGTGTAAATGGTAATCATAATCGAATTCCTCTTACAGGAAGCTTCTAATTGTTCTAAGGATTAAAAACCCTATGTTAATTTGGTGGAATAGAACTCAGAAGGTAGAATTTGACTGTGTTGCAGGTCGATGACAGAGGTGGTAATCGACAGGGGTGTTAGAGCTTGATTTATACCAATTTGATTGTAGTGGTAGTTTAGAAACGACAAATGGATAATGAATGTGCGATTACTTTTGATTATTAATACCATTTTGTGCGTTTAGTGACCCATTATTTGGCCGACATTCGATCGAGTGTGTTAGGTATAAATCGATTTCTATTATTCAAATTGAGATGGGTTAGGTATTCGAATCACCCACGAGAAGGTGTCGGGAGCTTTTGATTCGGTTGAAACCGCGTGATTTTGGGTATTGGGAGTCGCCGGAAACACGGCCGGAGACCGGCCGGCGGTGATCGGGAATACCGGGGGGAAAAAGAAAAGGGGTTTTGAAAATTTACCACTTTGGTCCCTGCAGTTTCGAATTTGTTATTTCATGTTAACAACTTTTAAAATAAGTTTAAAATTTGACATTTTTCACCCTAAACTTTATATAAAAATCTATTTGTTATTATTATTATTTTTTTTTACAATATATTTTAATCTTTATAAATCTTTGAGATTTAGTTATTAAATATATAAAACTTTCAAATTAACAATAATATTTATGGATCATAACTTTTTAAATTCAAGTTTACTAAACTTTTATAAATTGTAACAATATTATTATTATCATTATTGTTATTATTATTATTATCATTATTATTATTATCGTTGAAATTTAAATAAATGTATAAAATTAGCTTTTATTTAACGAAGATTACGGGATGTTACAGTCTCCCCTGCTTTAAGAAATTTCGTCCCGAAATTTAATCACGAGGAGACTGAAACGAAAAGATGAGGATACTGAGATTTCGTTTGGTCCCCACGTTCCTAGGTGAACTCTGGGCCATGTTTAGATCCCCAGCGGACTTTGACAATGGGTATCCGGCTGCTTGAGTTGTTTTAGTTTTCCGTTCCATAATTTCCAGAATTTGATGCCTAAAAATCAGGATAAGACTAACAATGATAAGAAAAGTTAATCGTCGGAATTTAAGAATTCCAAACGTCACCATATGAAGCGACCTTAACGCATATCTTGTGAATATGTATTTCTCCTTTGACCAACCTTCGGTCTAAGAATAATACGCTATGCGAAGATCTTGAAATGGGTTCACAATGATGGTTAGGAATATTATTAAAACAGAAAATGAATCAATCATTCAGAATAACGATTGATGTTTTAACGTCATACCACGATGTACGAATATTTAAAACAGATGCAGGTTAATTTCTCGACGTTGTGAGATAATGGGTTTGCTATTACGTGAAGATTTCTCTGAACCTTTCCTTGGTGGGTAAACTTGATAGCATTGCTGATCAAGTGGGTGAGAATTCGTCTAATCCGTAAAGCATCACCAATGACCTCCACTAGGACATCACCTCTTCTTGACCTAAATTTTGTGGCCTCCAACCTCATAACTCCTGACTCAACTTTTGGAAAAGTCGAGGATGTCACTAATAAGTTGAAGGACTAGATCGCCAGAAGACAACATGACACTCCAAAGTTGTTTCTGATTTTTATCAAGTTTTGTTGTTGATAGCATTTCTGCTATGCTAACGACCCCTAATAATGGAGATCTTATCTCGTGTGACATGGTTGCTAGCATTTGTTTTGCTCTCATCGTTTCCTCTGTAATATGAACAGTTTTATTAAGTTCTGTCTCTTTGGCCTTCTGCGCAACTATTTCTTCCCTTAGTTTTGCCATCTTTTCTCTCTTTTTCACCTGATCAGTGATTTCCATGCCCATATAATTAACACAAATTTTCTCCCCATCTTTGCTGAACACGGGTTCAACATATATTAAGAATGTTTTGGCTCCAAATAACTTAGTCTCAAAAGTAATTCCTCTCTTTGCTGGTAACTCTCTTTAGAACTTCTCTTTTAAAGTCTTGTTGTTCAAATTCAAGATAGAATTTAATGATCTTCAAGGTTAAGGATTCAAAAGCGGTTCAAGGAGTGATGCGAATAATAGGAAAGGTATTTGTAAACATGTTTTGCAAGGTAGCAATTTCTGTTTACATACGCAGTTCGACAAACCATTAGTTCAGCTGAGAACATTTACGTGACTAGAAAGTCATGTTTATAAGTTGATAATATCTTCAGCAGAGGGATTGTTTAGGAAGGCTACCATCGCACAATCACGTTTTGATGATAACTCAAATGACAGTTGATAAGTAAGGAATAAATATTTCTATATAGCTAGGTCAAAATATGAGGATAAAAGGAGAGAAATCGATTTAAGAATTTTAAGTGCTCCAAGCTTGGAATCCAAATCAACTTAATACGATCGGGTCTCCTTTCAGGCTCAGGAATCATGGTTCGGCTTGGTAGGTCGAATTACCAACATCGGTTCATCCTTCAAGTTACTTCATCCTTCTCGTTACTTGATTACAACCATGGTAAGTTGAAGATCAAGAGTTGAGATTTAGTCATCAAGGTATGGAATTCAAACAATCGAGGGTAGATAATTGTCACCAAAATACGGGTTTCGATCCTATTTTGGTGAGATCATGTCATTTGTGAAATGTGAATTTCAATGAGAATAATTGAAGTCAATCCTCAAGATAAGGAAGTCACCCTAATCCAGAGGATGAAATTTCACAAAACAAATAAATGGAAAACCATTTATCGCAATAGTGATTCATTAAAGTAAGGGAATCTCCCCTGCTTTGATGAGGTATAATCATTTAGGAGATACGAGTGTTCTTAGTCATGTGTTGTCATGAAAACTCTTGCGTTTCCCACGGTGCAAGCGGTATGAAGTTTAACTTAACGGCGAAAGGAAAATTAGTATCAATTAGGAATTCGGAAAATTTCAAGTTACATCAGTGTATCAACGGAAAAATCATGATTACGAGCTTAAGATCGAAGTTCGAGATAGCAGAATTCGTTATGATGGTGTTCAAATTTTGAATAATTTAAATCAGAAAGACGAAATCAAAGACAAGAAATGATTCGATATCACAATGAGATGTGAACATCCGATTCATAATTGAAGGGAATATATGGACTTCTCAGGATAGTACCTCAATGACAAAGCAAAAGTAATAATATTCATTTCATCATTATAAGTACCAAGGTTTCAAGCGCGTAAGTAACACCCCAAATAAGCAAATACTCATAGATGAGTCTAAACATAAAGCACGAAGTAACTAGAGATGACTTTTTCCAGTCGTTATTTCTCCATTAGTGCCCGTGTGACGTCAGTCCTGGTCGTCATCACTACTGGAGGAACTAGAGAGACTCGGGGGTAGGTCGGGATAGTTGCCCCCTAAATTGGTCTCGTCGGCAGGCGGCCAGATCTTAATCCGGTTTGCCGGGAACCTCCTAATTCGAGCCGTCCGTCTCACGGCTCCTCCGTGGTTCACTTGTTGGGGTCTTGCCTCGGGGACATTCCTTGCAACCGTAGATGCTATGGGAACTACAGGTGCAGCAGGGTTAGGTTCCACAGGATTAATTGGTGCAGTGGCGACATCAGGTAGAGTGTGCACAACAGGGTCTATGGGTTCTTCCTCTTCAAATGGGTCTGGTGCATCAAGCATCACCTCCTCAGGGTTAGATTTTCTATTAGAAGATGTTTGTACTAGGTATGCTAAGAGAATCTTTTCAGGCTTCGATTCGTTTTCAGAAGAAGTAATAGAAGGGCTGATAGATGACATCCTGAAATGTCATTAAGATACTTTATGAGATTTGGGGTAATATGAGCTATACAGCATGAAAATGACAATCAGGGATTGGCATAAAAACAATGAGTTGTTCCGAGTGTAATCAAAGCGAGTACGTCGACTAATCACAGCATTAAGTCAGCCATAACTTTGTTAAAGACATGCGTTCCAACAAGCAGATACTCATCCCACTCTTCCATCCTTGCATGTACTGGGTGGTAAGGCACAGACTTTGACGAGACTTTGAAAACCACGAATAACGATTCAAAGCTCACATTGAAAATTATTTGATTTAGACACACAATGCATTGACTATGATTTTAAGATTTGTGTGTGCTTTGATAGGAATCAAAGTATAAAAAGATTCACATATGAATCTATTCATCCAGTTCCAATAACCCATGCTTCGGTCCATCAAGATCATTACGTAGCCTAGTTTAAGCATATTCTTAGTATACCGGTGATGTTTATATATAGGGTTCCCCGCAGCGTTCCCACCACATCCACGATATACTTTGAATAATACTTAAACTAGTTACATAACAACTTAATTTTCCTTAGCATCATTCCAAAGTATAACGTAATATAAGTTTAATAAGAGCCACCGCAACTACACTTATGTATAGGTGGTTTTACCAGTTATAAATGGTTACAGTCAAACCTATACATCGGTTCCACACGGGAATTGATGACTGTAGAGAAAACATTTCCAAAGTGTAAATAGTTTAATGTGACGTAGCAATATCCATAAAGCGTACACGTATAGTTTACAACCAAACCGATCCATGCCTCAGTCAATCGGGATCATCACGTAGCCTAGTTTAAACACATTCTTGGTATACCAAGGATGCTTATATATAGGGTTCCCCGCAGCGTTCCCACCACATCCGTGGCATACCTAGAACGATGCCTAAACCAGTTACGTGACATCCGTTTATCCTTAGCATAATCTTAAAGAATAACGTTTTGTATGTGTAGAGAGTATCATTACTCCTCTATATTTATGTATTCCACTTTCGTTCTAAGCATTAATCAGTAGTTACTGAAACGCTAAGTGGAGATATTTCTCATAAGGTCAATATTATAATTGGAAATACTATGAAAGCTCTAAGTAGGACAGGACTTGAGTAAGTGTTGATAATGTTGATTGCCTTCAACAAGGACTTATAATGTTTGATTGCCTTTAACAAGGACTTATTAGAATTATGACCCTAGCACCCTAGGGTATAGAATAGAAACGTGTGATACTCATGATCGTTATCTCATGGTAAGATTAACCAGACTTCTCATGCATGGTGAATTGCAATTACGTGTGCACCCGTAATGGTAATTTACCTTGCATGGTCACCCTAGCTCCACTTACCCCAAGTTAACATCATAGTATTATCTAGATTCATCAAGCATAAATAATGTAATGTCCTTATGTCCATGAGCCAGTATTCCAATAATAGCATGTAATAGCAAATAAGCATGTAAGCACATTAAGTCTAATGATAACTGCATATCCGTCATACTTTCAGGATTTCAGTCATAACTATGATAGGGTCGGATTCAATATCCGAGATCGACGCTACGCGTGATCACGAAGTTCCCTAATAATATGATGTTGTGCGCATACAAGCGTAAAGTTCTTAGTATAAAAGTATCCCATGGAGAAAGACTAAGAGTAATAATGTCTTCCCCGGGATGTTCAGATAACACGTGTACATGTATAAAATCAGGTATGTAGGAACATACTTGTAGATTATTAGGTATATAGGAATATACCTGTATATTAAGTTCATAGACTTAATATATTTGACCCATTTGCCTTGTAGACCTGTGTATTGACCATAGTTTATCACTCATCCCGGAAATCCCCAGGTAAGCATACCAGGTCTCGCAATGAGATATATGCGATATGCTTGCCTTAGCCCGAGGGCCTTTTGCCAGGAAATCCAGAATACAGGTGTCTATGTGTCACACAAATCATGAAAGACATTTAGGTAAAATCAAATGCACACAGTCCCTAGCATGCATTCTACATGAAGGTTCTTAGGTTATAGTCTAGGTCGAATTCTCCACCTAAATCTCTATAACCAAGGCTCTGATACCAATCTGTCACACCCCGCTTGTAGCGGAAACACGAGGATGCGACGGACGGGATCGTCATAACACTTGGTATAATTACAGAGACATATTACGTGCAAAATCCTCGTGTCATGATGTAACCACGACACAAGTCACCATTGTGTCGGGCGAAGTCATGACACGAGGATTTTGCACGTAATATGTCTCTGTAATTATACCAAGTGTTATGACGATCCCGTCCGTCGCATCCTCGTGTTTCCGCTACAAGCGGGGGTGTGACAAGAGTGATAAAGGATGAGCTACACGCCTCACTGATTTGCCTGAGACAATCAACGCCTTCTCATGCTTGACAGATAGGCTCTTCTCAAAGACAGAAGGATCTCAACAACTAATAGAATGAACCCCCACAAACTTTGATAGGGGATTTTATTTGGGACATAGACCATAGATTCTTGAATTGCCAAGAAACTTATATTGTGCTTTCCAATTAAAGATTTGATCCAACCGTATTTTCTTGAATCACCGAGCCTCTATATATTGATTGTCATAAAATCCATTAAGAAATGACAAGATCATGATCACTCAAAACCACTGCTTGAACCCGAGCCTTAAATTTAGAAAGATGAAAACCTAGCAATGAGCTAACATCCATGGTGTTATCAAATTTATTTCCTAATGCCTGAGCCACAAGATTCTCAGATACCAGCGATTGATTAAAATCATGGGAACCAACTTTATTGGAAAAATCATCATTTAATGCATGAGGGGAGCTTTGCATTTCCAAGGGGATACGTGAAGGGGAATCGTTCATGATGATGAGTTAGCATGGTTCACCAAATGTTCACTGTTGGTCAGGAAGATGCCAGAGAAGCTGTGTTAAATGACATAGACTGACCATAGACAAAATTAGAAGCCCAACAACGCTCGATTTCATGGACACCAACCATAATTCTACAACCTTTCCATTCAATACTAATGGAAGCCAAAATTTTGAAGGGGATTTTGGATAACAATTTTGATTTGTTGAAACGAGAGGTTACCATCATCAAGAGAAGCTTCGGAGTAGATAACAACCCTATCAAAATTTTCCCCATTTAGGTCAAAAACTTTCATGTCCCAAACACTGATCAGGACACCAAGAATTTTGATCCAAACAAGCCGATCATATTGAACGACCTACCCGTACAAAGCCTCCAAAATGCAAAATAAATGTTCTCATGCATAAGGGAAATCTTTCAAGAAACTATTTGCCTCAGCTGAAGAGTTAAATGTAATCAACATTCTCATACCCCAAATATATTGAATGTACATAACAAGGTTAACAGAGTTATATAGGGCACCCTTAAGGTTGCATACTAATTCCATGATAGTTATTCCCCATTACCGTACAACCCCTCCATGATTTAAATACGCTAGTAAAAATGCCCGCGCGTTGCGAAGGTACGACTGTTGTGCAAACTTTCATGTTTTGGAAATTTGATTTTAGTCAGTATTGTCTCGTTGCGTTATGACGTAAATTCAAAAATCAAAATATAATTATTGAAAAAATTGAATTAAAGAAAACAAGTACGTATATCATAAAATATTTTAGACAACTATACTAACAACTATATTATTCCAACAAGATTAATAAAAGCAATGGTGATATTTGTGGCCGGAAATCACTAATTACCTAGATTTTATGGGGGGTTTCGTTTTATAAATGTAGGTTAGAGTTTCATACAATGGATAAATGCGTATTCATAGTTTAATAGCCCTTCGAAAACCATCCCCAAAATTTGAATGAATATTTGATGGAAACATGTTTATATACTTGTCTTCATTTTTCCATCTATGACTTAACTTCAAAAACATAAAAAAAATATCTATTCATGCTTTTTGAAAAAAAAAGAACATTTGCTTATAAAATATGCTCATAGCACGAAACAAATATACGGACTCCAAGTTCAAACCTAACAAAATTTTTGATCTAAATGGTTTTACGCTTCAAGTGACGGTAAATTAGGCAATAAATCGATTAAAACCAAATAACAAGGAAAGTAAAACATTAAAATACAAATCAAAGTTGACCTGATTCAAGGGTGGTTGGAATAAAGCAACATGCCAGTGAAATATTTAGAGATTTGCGCAATGTTATTCCTGTCGAATAAGAAACCGATGATGGTAGACGAGAGTGAATCGGTATGTAACCGCCAAACACATGGAGATAAAACCAGAGTGTAACCGATGATGGTTGAGTCGTGCGATTATGTTGATGATACGGAGAGAGATGAGGGATTGAAGGTGCAATAGGAAGATGACAGTACAGTGGTGTTGTGAGTTTATAATTCTGGAAATTAAGTTAAGAATTTGTAGCATAATTCAACATGATGATCATCGGAGACAGCTTTCGGTGGTGATTTGCATAGATCGGAGAAAGTTAATGGAGAAATTATCAACATAAATTACAATCTTAATTGTTATTGAGCTGTTAACAAATGGCAAGGGAAAGGGAAAGGGGGATGACTGATCAATCGCAATGAAAAAATGACACTGAAGTGAATGGCGGTTTTGTTTGGTCACGTGTATATGCTTTTACAATTTATATTATAAGTATCATATGTTATACTTAATTGTAAGGGTATAAATAGAATAAATGGTTAATTTTTTGAAGTTTAAGCATGATTTTTATATGGGTGTCTTAATCCATATGTAAAATTTTCATTCTATCATCCTTTCACTTTTATTATAAAAGATATAGATAAATATTAAATTATTAAACTCATAATATGCTCCTAGAAAAATACTAGTACTATTGTTATTATAAATATAAAGATATATATTAGTTATATACTTAAAAATTTAAATAAAATAATACTTAATTTAAATAATATTTAGTTATAAAAATATAAATAGTAAATATAAATTTAAATGTCAATTTATAGTATTATAAATAAAATAAAATTTAATGAAGTGAAATAAATCATATTTTAAATAATGTATTAATAATGTGTATTAAATACATGAAAGAGACAAGGGTAAAAATGTTAAGGTATATACAATTTAATGGATAAAGTTACCATATTATGCCCAAAGTATTTTAAAATTTTAATCAATTCTCTATTTCACCCCTTTCAAATGTTTTGCACTACTCTGTATATGTTGTTTCAAAACTTACAAGCTTGGTAAAATTACATCTCTATCTAAAGAGATGTATTATACAGTAGTATAGATTAATATCTCATACCCATCAATTATTTTCGGGTGAGAATCATTTTGTGGGTGTTTGGACTAATATCAAACGGATTGATGCTATTTGTAACATCCCATATTTTTATAAAACAATTAAGTTTAATACGTTACTAATTCCAATAATTACAAAAAAATTATAATAATAATCATAATAACAATAATAATCATAATAACAATAATAATACTAATAATAATAATAATAATAATAATAATAATAAAAATAACAATAATAAAAACAATAATAAAAATAATAGTGATAATAATATTAATTAAGTCCAGGGGGTAGTTGTGTAATTTATTAAACTTGAAATTAAAAGTTTATCCAAAAAAATACTAAGCTGGAAACCACAGGGATCAAAAGTGTAAATTTTAAATTTATAACCCAAACCCCCGCCCAACCCCGTAATTCCGGCCACCGGTCCGGCGAACTCCGGCGGCCCTCCGGCGACTCCAAAAGCCACAAAAACGTTCATTTTAAACACCAAAAATCATACCAAATCGTTCGTGGATGAAAATCGAACCTAACACACACTTTAATCGATTGAAATACAGCACACAATCGCACTGATTCAATTATTTTCCACTTTCGGCTGCTTTACACGGTATGAATCGCACCAAACGTTTATAATAATGCAAATAACTTTACCTAAACGACCCTATAAATGTGCCTAAACTACAACCATTTCCAATTACACCAGAAAAACACACAAATAAAGCAATTCGATCCCCTCTCTAGTTCGGACCTGCAACCTTGTCGAAATCCGATCTCCAACCCATATAACTTGAAATTGATAAGTGGCTTTTGTTCGTGATCATTCTCAGAAGCTTCACACAAGTTTAATTAGATTATTATCCTCTCTAGCACCTCGAACCGATTCCCCCTGTCACGGCTTGTTCATCGTGAAATCTGAGCATCATCGTGAATCGATTGAGGTAATTAAACACACCAATAAACTCGTTATTACATGGGAATTAAAAGCCCCATGATCCCAGACCTCAAAAAAGTCGAATCGAACTTCGATTTGGTTGAGAACCGATTTAGGGTTCATGGAGTTTGGGGTTACTGCTTAAATCAATTTAAAAGTAATTGGAACTGATTTCTATCGCGGCTTAGAGCCTTGGTTCAATGGTTTGGTGCGTGTGTGGGCAGGTGAGAGGTCCCGGGTTCGACCCCGGGCAACCTCTTTTATTTTTTTAATGCTTTTAACCATTTTAAAAATATACAAAAATTCTTAAAAATTATAAAAATAAATATTATAAATTTCCCTTATTTTAAATCCTACATAATTATTTTCTGTAAATTTTTTTTATTTAAAAACCTTAATAAATTTTTACAAAATATTATTTATAAACATTAAAAGTACTTATTTTTATAAAATGGATTCTAAATCATGTATAACTATGAAATAATCATGAAAATCATAGAAATCATACATAAATTATTTATAAATATTATAAATAATTATTTTATAAAAATGGACACTATATTATCTTTGAATATAGATTAATATATTTTATAAATTCACAAATTATTTACAAATGAAATTGTAGATTATTTCTTATAAAATATATTTTAACTAATAATAAGATTAATATCTTATTATTAATCGAAATACTATTTAAAATTATCCTTAGATAATTATAAATTACATATTAAACCTTATCAGTCCTATATCATTCTAAAATATTTAAACATACATGTATAATCCTCCTAATGGAATCAAAATGCAAATAAATACTTTGTAAACTTAATACCTATTAAAAACCCCATAATTCTAATCCTTGATTTAACGTTAATTTCAAACTTAAATCTTGTAACATATATACATCTATTTGTGTACGTGTCACGTGTTAAACCAAACCAACCCGAACATTACCAAATATACAGATTCACAGTGAACACATATTAAAGACTCGATTACAATCAATAATAGGTATTGAACGTGTTTGATCGTGCATTGCCTTATTCTTTGAAGTTCTTGTTCATATACATTACATCAATTCAAGGTGAGTTTCGTGGCCCCTTTTTACGCTTATATAACTTTTAAACATTTTAAACTTGGGGGAAAAGAATGCTCACTTACTTTCAATCACCTTCCCTAGTGGAAGTCTGCTTCAACATTTATGGTTAACTTATATTGCTATTCTTATTGAACGATGTTATTATGACTCTTGATTCTATGCTATGTTGCTACCTTGTATGTTATTTGGTGGCTTTATATTATAATGCGCTATAACTTTGATGCTATATGTGGTGTGATGATTACTTATGAATGCTATTGATCTTGGATGCTTTCGGCGGTGTGGTTCTTCTTTGTGGGTCTACTTTGTGGTTCTTCTTTGCCGAGCATCCACTACAACCATTAATCCCGGTAATTGGGACCTAAGGATTGGTTTGGTTGTAACCTAAACGTATGCGCTGTGTGGATCTTGCTACGTCATATTAAACTTATTATGTTATGGAAAACTTTTTTACATAACCATTAATCCCGGTAATGGGACCTAAGGACTGGTTTGGTTATACACTATACGTATGTGCTGTGTGGATCTTGCTACGTCTTAATAAACTATTTAAACTTGGGAATGTTTCCTTTCAGCCATCAATTCCCATGTGGAACCGATGTTTAGGTTTGGCTGTAGCTGTTAAAAACTGGTAAACCGCCTATACATAAGTGTAGTCGCGGTAACGCTTATTGAATTACTGTTTTCATCATCAATACATAAAACCTGCGAAGCTCACCAACAATTATGTTGACCATTTTTGAGCATATCTTTTCAGGTGAACATAATCAAAGAGGATAGCTAGAGCTGATGCCTTAGCAGAGACCCTCAGGATTCTAATAGTTTTGCATTAGTAATGTATATCGTTTGTTTTCATTTGTAAACTCTGTGTATTTTGGATTTAGAATTAATAAGACTATGATAGTCGTGGAACTGACTAACCACGACACAAGTCACCATTGTGTCGGGCGACGTCATGACACGAGGATCTTGCATGTATTATGTCTCTGTAATTATACCAAGTGTTATGACGATCCCGTCCGTCGCATCCTCGTGTTTCCGCTATTAGCGAGGGTGTGACAGATTGGTATCAGAGCCTTGGTTATAGAGATTTAGGTGGAGAATTCGACCTAGACTATAACCTAAGAACCTTCATATAGAATGCATGCTAGGGACTGTGAGCATTTGATTTTACCTAAATGTTCTTCATGATTTGTGTGACACATAGACACCTGTATTCTGGATTTCCTGGCAAAAGGCCTTCGGGCTAAGGCAAGCATATCGCATATATCTCATTGCGAGACCTGGTATGCTTACCTGGGGATTTCTGGGATGAGTGATAAACTATGGTCAATACACAAATCTACAAGGCAAATGGGTCAAGTATATTAATTCTATGAACTTAATATACAGGTATATTCCTATATACCTAATAATATACAAGTATGTTCCTACATACTTGATTTTATACATATACACGTGTTATCTGAACATCCCAAGGAAGACATTAATACTCTTAGTCTTACTCCGTGGGATACTTTGATACTAGAACTTTACGCTTGTATGCGTACAACATAAATAGGGAACTTCGGTGATCACGCTTGGCGTCGATTTCGGACATTGAATCCGACCCTATCATAGTTATGACTGGAATCCTATGCAGTTATCATTAAACATATTGTGCTGATGTGCTTATTTGCTATTACATGCTACAATTGGAATACTGGCTCATGGACAAGAGGACATTACATTATTTGTGCTTGATGAATCTAGATAATACTATGATGTTAACTTGGGGTAAGTGAAGTTAAGGGTGATCATGCAAGGTAGATTACCATTACGGGTGCACACGTAATTGTAATTCACCATGCATGAGAAGTCTGGCTAATCTTATCATGAGGTAACGATCATGAGTATCACAAGTTTCTATTCTATACCCTAGGGTGCTAGGGTCATAATTCTAGTAAGTCCTTGTTAAGGCAATCAAACATTATCATATACTCAAGTCCTGTCCTACTTAAAGCCTTCATGGTATTTCCAATCACGATATTGACCTTATGAAACATTCCTCCACTTAGCATTTCAGTAACTACTGATTAATGCTTAGAATGAAAGTGGAATACATGAATGTAGAGGAGTAATGATACTCTCTACCCATACAAAATGTTATTATTTAAGTAGGTGCTAAGGAAAATTAAGATGTTATGTAACTAGTTTAAGTATCATTCAAGGTATATCGTTGATGTGGTGGGAACGCTGCGGGGAACCCTATATATAAACATCACCGGTATACTAAGAATGTGCTTAAACTGGGCTACGTAATGATCTTAATGGACCAAAGCATGGGTTATAGAAACTTGATAAGCAAAATCATACGGTAACTAAAGTTCATATCTTTCTGTAAATAGAAGATGGCACCTAAGAGAGTCACCCGTAGAACAAACCAAGAAGCTGAAGCCCCACAAAACAGGAGAAGGGGTAGACCATCAAGAGCTGGTGGTGCTCCAGTTGGCAATAATCAGGAAACTAGCAATCCTGATATAGCTGCTATGATTGCTCAGCAGCTAGCTGCACTGGTTCCAACCATCGTAACCCAAGTAAGCGACACCCTGCTGAATCATCCTCTCCACAGGGATCATAATAACAATGGCCAATATAACCAAGGGGTAGTGGATGATACTGACATTGGCAGAACAAATGGAAACGAAACTGGTGTCAACCATACCAAACGGGGATGCTCATATAAAGAATTTGTGGCTTGCAAACCCCACGAATTCGATGGGAAAGGCGGAGCGATAGCCTTGACCAGATGGATCGAGAAGATGGAGGCAGTAATCGACATTAGTGAATGTCTCGACAGCCAACGAATCAAATATGCCACGTGTTCACTTCAAGGCAAGGCGTTAACCTGGTGGAACACCCAGGTTCAGGCTAGAGGAAGGGAGTCAGCAATGCAGATGACTTGGGATGAGTTTAAAGCATTGATTTCTGAGGAATATTGTCCTCTCAATGAAAGGCAGAAACTTGAGCAAGAGTTTTGGAATCATGCGATGGTGGGAGCTGGGCACGCAGCATACACCGATCGTTTCCACGAATTGGCAAGATTGGTTCCGCACTTGGTAACCCCGGAATCCAAGAGGATCGAGAGGTATATTTGGGGACTTGCGCCTCAAATCCGAGCACTGGTAACAACAGCTGCTCCTCCAATAATCCAGAGCGCAATTCTGAAGGCTGGCGCTCTTACTGATGAAATGGTGAGAACTGGACTGCTGGGTAAGGGAGCAGAGAAGAGAAAGGAGGTTGGGTAAACGAGCCGGTCTGATGCCTGAAGATTTGATAAGAAGGCCAAGACAACCCCAAATTTTGTGGCTGTAACACAAGGAAGGAAAGAATATGGTGGGCCATACCCTAGATGTAACAGATGCAATCTTCATCATCACCCAGCAATGCAGTGTAGGACGTGTGTGAACTGTAGGCGCTCGGGGCACCTAGCGAAGGATTGTAGAACTGCGCCGAATCTGGTAGTACCCGTCAACGCGGTTAACCCCGCCGGGAATGCCAGGGCTTGTTATGAGTGCGGAAGTCCTGATCACTACCGAAACATGTGCCCCAGACTGAATAGGGCACCGGGTCAACAAGGAAATAACCAGCAGCAAGTGATGACCATAGCTGGTAATCTGGGCCAGGGGAATCAAGGAAATACTGCCTGAGGACGTGCGTTCGTCGTCGGGGCAAATGATGCTCGCCAAAGACCCGATCGCTCTATATTAATTTCATTCCGAGCTTGGAACATTTAAATTCTTAAATCAAATTCTTTCTCTTTATCCTTATGATTTGATTCGATCTAGCCAAATGAAACCATTTATTCCTTACTTATCAACTTTCATTTTGAGATATCATCAACGCATAATTGAGTGATGGTAAGCAATCTTTCTACTAAATAAAGACATTATCAACTTGTGATTAGGTTCTCCTAGACATACGAATGTTCTCGACTGTACTTATGGGTTTGACAAAGCACGTATGCAAATCTGCATTTGGAAATTTGTTACTTGCAAAACATGGTTACAAATACCTTTTCTTATTGTTTGTATCACTTCTTGAATCGATCTTGAATCCTTAACCTTGGAAATATTTAAAACTCTATCTTGAATTCGAATAACAAGACTCGTTATTATCCTCAATACAATGTGAATATAAAGGTTCATAAACCTTCGTAACTTGTAGACATGGGTTTAGCCTAAAGGAAAAGACATAACTTGGCATGTGTCCAAGTGTTTTATCTTTATACATGACAAAACTTAACTTCCGTGTTCCCGTGAATCTCCTGTTTAACTTTTCAATCACTAAAAGCCTCTTATTTTAAATGACATGATGACGTTTGGGATTCTTAAATTCCGACGATTAACATTTCTCATCATTGTTAGTGTTATCTTGAATTCTAGACATCACCTTACCACGAAACTATATTCTGGAAATTACGGATCGGGAAATCAAACAACTCAAACGCAGCCGAATACCGATTGTCAAGGTCCGCTGGGAATCTAAACATGACCAAGAGTTCACCTGGGAACGTGAGGACCAAATGAAATCCAAGTACCCATATCTTTTCGTTTCAGTCTCCTCATGATTAAAATTTCGGGACGAAATTTCCTAAAGCAGGGGAGACTGTAACATCCCGTATTTTTATAAAACAATTAAGTTTAATACGTTACTAATTCCAATAATTACAAAAAATTATAATAATAATCATAATAACAATAATAATCATAATAACAATAATAACAATAATAATAATAATAATAATAATAATAATAAAAATAACAATAATAAAAACAATAATAAAAATAATAGTGATAATAATATTAATTAAGTCCAGGGGGTAGTTGTGTAATTTATTAAACTTGAAATTAAAAGTTTATGCAAAAAAATACTAAGCTGGAAACCACAGGGATCAAAAGTGTAAATTTTAAATTTATAACCCAAACCCCCGCCCAACCCCCGTAATTCCGGCCACCGGTCCGGCGAACTCCGGCGGCCCTCCGGCGACTCCAAAAGCCACAAAAACGTTCATTTTAAACAACAAAAATCATACCAAATCGTTCGTGGATGAAAATCGAACCTAACACACACTTTAATCGATTGAAATACAGCTCACAATCGCACTGATTCAATTATTTTCCACTTTCGGCTGCTTTACACGGTATGAATCGCACCAAACGTTTATAATAATGCAAATAACTTCACCTAAACGACCCTATAAATGTGCCTAAACTACAACCATTTCCAATTGCACCAGAAAAACACACAAATAAAGCAATTCGATCCCCTCTCTAGTTCGGACCTGCAACCTTGTCGAAATCCGATCTCCAACCCATATAACTTGAAATTGATAAGTGGCTTTTGTTCGTGATCATTCTCAGAAGCTTCACACAAGTTTAATTAGATTATTATCCTCTCTAGCACCTCGAACCGATTCCCCCTGTCACGGCTTGTTCATCGTGAAATCTGAGCATCATCGTGAATCGATTGAGGTAATTAAACACACCAATAAACTCGTTATTACATGGGAATTAAAAGCCCCATGATCCCAGACCTCAAAAAAGTCGAATCGAACTTCGATTTGGTTGAGAACCGATTTAGGGTTCATGGAGTTTGGGGTTACTGCTTAAATCAATTTAAAAGTAATTGGAACTGATTTCTATCGCGGCTTAGAGCCTTCGTTCAATGGTTTGGTGCGTGTGTGGGCAGGTGAGAGGTCCCGGGTTCGACCCCGGGCAACCTCTTTTATTTTTTTAATGCTTTTTAACCATTTTAAAAATATACAAAAATTCTTAAAATTATAAAAATAAATATTATAAATTTCCCTTATTTTAAATCCTACATAATTATTTTCTGTAAATTTCTTTTATTTAAAAACCTTAATAAATTTTTACAAAATATTATTTATAAACATTAAAAGTACTTATTTTTATAAAATGGATTCTAAATCGTGTATAACTATGAAATAATCATGAAAATCATAGAAATCATACATAAATTATTTATAAATATTATAAATAATTATTTTTATAAAAATGGACACTATATTATCTTTGAATATAGATTAATATATTTTATAAATTCACAAATTATTTACAAATGAAATTGTAGATTATTTCTTATAAAATATATTTTAACTAATAATAAGATTAATATCTTATTATTAATCGAAATACTATTTAAAATTATCCTTAGATAATTATAAATTACATATTAAACCTTATCAGTCCTATATCATTCTAAAATATTTAAACATACATGTATAATCCTCCTAATGGAATCAAAATGCAAATAAATACTTTGTAAACTTAATACCTATTAAAAACCCCATAATTCTAATCCTTGATTTAACGTTAATTTCAAACTTAAATCTTGTAACATATATACATCTATTTGTGTACGTGTCACGTGTTAAACCAAACCAACCCGAACATTACCAAATATACAGATTCACAGTGAACACATATTAAAGACTCGATTACAATCAATAATAGGTATTGAACGTGTTTGATCGTGCATTGCCTTATTCTTTGAAGTTCTTGTTCATATACATTACATCAATTCAAGGTGAGTTTCGTGGCCCCTTTTTACGCTTATATAACTTTTAAACATTTTAAACTTGGGGGAAAAGAATGCTCACTTACTTTCAATCACCTTCCCTAGTGGAAGTCTGCTTCAACATTTATGGTTAACTTATATTGCTATTCTTATTGAACGATGTTATTATGACTCTTGATTCTATGCTATGTTGCTACCTTGTATGTTATTTGGTGGCTTTATATTATAATGCGCTATAACTTTGATGCTATATGTGGTGTGATGATTACTTATGAATGCTATTGATCTTGGATGCTTTCGGCGGTGTGGTTCTTCTTTGTGGGTCTACTTTGTGGTTCTTCTTTGCCGAGCATCCACTACAACCATTAATCCCGGTAATTGGGACCTAAGGATTGGTTTGGTTGTAACCTAAACGTATGCGCTGTGTGGATCTTGCTACGTCATATTAAACTTATTATGTTATGGAAAACTTTTTTACATAACCATTAATCCCGGTAATGGGACCTAAGGACTGGTTTGGTTATACACTATACGTATGTGCTGTGTGGATCTTGCTACGTCTTAATAAACTATTTAAACTTGGGAATGTTTCCTTTCAGCCATCAATTCCCATGTGGAACCGATGTTTAGGTTTGGCTGTAGCTGTTAAAAACTGGTAAACCGCCTATACATAAGTGTAGTCGCGGTAACGCTTATTGAATTTACTGTTTTCATCATCAATACATAAAACCTGCGAAGCTCACCAACAATTATGTTGACCATTTTTGAGCATATCTTTTCAGGTGAACATAATCAAAGAGGATAGCTAGAGCTGATGCCTTAGCAGAGACCCTCAGGATTCTAATAGTTTTGCATTAGTAATGTATATCGTTTGTTTTCATTTGTAAACTCTGTGTATTTTGGATTTAGAATTAATAAGACTATGATAGTCGTGGAACTGACTAACCACGACACAAGTCACCATTGTGTCGGGCGACGTCATGACACGAGGATCTTGCATGTATTATGTCTCTGTAATTATACCAAGTGTTATGACGATCCCGTCCGTCGCATCCTCGTGTTTCCGCTATTAGCGAGGGTGTGACACTATTAGCAAAAACAACAAGTTGATCTCAAATGCCTGATTTTCTTATCAAATGGTGGCTAGTCATGGATGGGAAACGACTTTGCTTTCTCGGTCCAATATATGAGGAACATTCTTGTCAACATTATTTCACCCCCTTTTTCATATGCCTTAAAATGGAGTAAATGGGTGTCCAAAAAAGTTAACATTCTTGCTTGGAAAGCGAGATTGGAAGAATTTCAACCCGTTTGGTGCTTATGAACCGAAATATTGAGGTGGGTTCATGTCTCTACCCCTTATGCTCTTAATCCTTAAAAAACTACAAAGCACCTTTTCATATCTTGTTACTTTGCTTTAATGTTATGGAGTTATGTAAGTGTTAGGTGTTAAGTTCCTCCTATCTATACATTCCAAATCCGTGATTTTCTTGATTTAACTAGCTTGATTGGTGGCTCCCTCTTAAAGACGGGGGTTGTTCATGCGGTTAATCTGGCTGCCTTTTGGAGCATTTGGAATCTGAGAAATGGTATTGTCTTCAACAATTGTAAGGCATCCTTGGAATGGCTTCGTGAAGATCTTAGGAGTACTAGTTTCTTTGGGTCAACAGTAGAGCCAAAATACAGTTTATTGATTGGTCTGACCGGGTAAAATTTAGCTTCTAAAGTCCCTCACGTATCTTTCTAGCGTACTCTCTTATGTATTTTTTGTGCCCTTCTGGTAACTTGCCGTCGGGTTTCGTGATACATAAATCATGATACTTCATGGTACTTCATGGTAATGTCATTTATTCTGATACTTCAAATAAAAAAATTAACATGATACTTCATGGTAATGTCATTTATTCTGGCAGAGAGAGTATTCATGAGATGGGCTATCAAAATTTTCTCATATACTATTAAACATAAATAGAAAATTGAACTAGATTTTGGTGATTTTTGTAGGCTTAATAAATTTATGTAAGTGATAAATTTATGGTGCTGTTTTATCATTTATTTGACAATCAAAGACATTTAATTTGTCATTAAACACATTTATGTGCTTATGTTTGACATTTTATGTTGAATTTCATAGCTCAAAGGGATATTCTAATATCAAACGGATATTATAACGACAACCTCTATTTATGGTATCATATCCACCGATTATTTCTTCGTTGAATCTTCTTTGCATTTAACTTCTCACAAAATATCGTTCTTTTTTTTTCGGAAAACATAACTCTCAGATCACACAACGGGCATTTTGGTCATGTTAACTCCTCACAGTTAACAAAAAACAACCTTTTCACAGTTGAATTTAGGGGTGTTAAAAATTAAAAACAAAAATTAACCGAAAACAAAACCATATCCATAACCCAAAAAAACCAAACCGAATTGTGATTTAAATTTTCAATGCACTTACTAATTGTATTCGAATTATGAATTCGGTTTTATTTTTGGTTAACGGTTACACAAAATCTTGGTTATTCGCTTTGGTTATCTGAATAAACCAAATAATTGATGTGTGAAAAAATATATATTATTTAATTAAGAAAATGAATTTCACAAATTAGTTTTAAAATTGGAAAATCTTAATTAATTTCACACAAACGGCAAGTGTGCCGGTCATAATACAGTAAAGTTTAAGTAAGTCCGGATATCGAATCCGTGGACACTTTTGACAGTTTTCGCTATTAACCTCTATCGACTTCTAACCAAATTAACCGGATTATTTTAAGCATTTATTAACAAACCAAACAAACAATTTAAAGAAACAAATAAGAATTTAAATTTGGAAACTTAAATACGATCAAATAAGTGAAATAACTACCTAGGCTGTAATCCAACTATATGTAATGACACAAGGGAAATACTTCATATGACTACCTAAACATACGAGTCTGGGGGTTAACTAATTATGTTGCTACTCTCTAAGAAAATCAAAGACACATGTGAAACACTAGATAGGTTAATTAAAATATCTAATGGAAGATCACCCCTAGGTTTTCTACTACAATATCTTTAAGATTATATTTTCTAACCCTAAGATAAGAAACAATTTAATTAAATTTAATTAAATACCTTAAAACACTTGTGACAACCCGAAAATTTTTTCAAGATTTAATAATAATTTACAATCAGTTTTTATATATTTTTATTATTTAATAATAAATAATAATAATGTTAACAATAATAATAAATAATAATAATAATAATAATAATAATAATAACAATAATAATAATAACAATAATAAAGTCCAGGGGGTGGTTTTGTAAATTTTGAAACCTGTTTTAAAAGGTTATATCATGAAATAATAAAAATTCTAAACTACAGGGGGCCATTCTGTAAATTTATTAAAAATTCTAAACTACATCGTTTTAGATTCAAAAACCGGTACCGAACACTCTAGGAACAAGACTCGAACCAATACATCGCTTTAATTTAAGAATTGGAGTGCGATTTCCTACAAAATCCACTCACCCGATTGTCGGCCATTTTATGAGTTACCTAACGCACTAAACGATATTAATAATCAAAGAAATCGCATATTCACGATCCTTTTGTCGTCTCTAAGCTTCCACTACATTCAGTTTAGTATAAATCAAGCACAAACACCACATTCTATCAACACCTTCATCGTCGACCTGCAACATAGTCGAATTCCACTTTCTGAGTTCTATTTCACAAAATTAACATAGGGCTTTTCATCATTAGAACAATTAGAAACTTTCTGTAGAAGGAATTTGATTATCATCAACGTTTGCCACTGGAATCAATCTTTGTATAGTCGCGACTGTTCATCAAGTGTTCACCATTAATTCGACATCATTCTGGTAAATTAATCATATGTACATGCACGAAATTACATGGGGAATCAAAGCCCCATGTTTATTTCAGTAATCGTTGTTGATTCAATGTTCAATTTGATATCAATAGAATTAGGGTTCTTGGTGAAATTGGGGAAAGCTGGGGAAATCAAGTTAAAAGCAATTGGAACGGGGTTCTATCGCGGGTGAGTCCCTTAGCTCACTGGTTTGGTGCGTGTGCCATTGAGTTGGAGGTCACGGGTTCAAACCCGGCCCCCAACACATTTTTTTTAAAGCCTTTTTAAGTCTTTTAAAAATACAAAAAAATTATTAAAAATTATAAAATAATTTTTAGAAACTTGGTTTATTTTAGAAATTATATAATTATTCTCTGGAAATTTATTTCTTTAAAAACCTTATTTATTTATTTATTTAAATAATTATTACATGTGTAATAAATTGTAATCTTTATAAAATGGATTTTTAATAATAATTTAAATCATTAAATTATTAACGGACATTATATTATTTATGGATTAATCCTGATAATATAAATACAAATTAGATTTTATAAATTTAAATATTTATAAAATCTTACAAAAATTAAATATAAACTTACATGTTTAAATAACATCTACAATTTATTTAGAATATAATGATATGTTAAAATCATTATTAAACTAATTAAATTTTATATAAATCTTTAATTATTAAAGAATTAACAACAATAATTAAATGATTTAATGTTTAAAACAAATCCCAGAAAACCAAACCTTAGATCAATTGAACACCAGATTATGAATTTGTATCTATTTGCTTACGAGAATTATAATTCCTTAGGAGGAATTTACTAGCTTATCAACATCACACGAGAACTGAGGTGAGTTCATGCCCCACTATTTTACTAAAACTCTTTTGGGGGAGATAGCATACTGGTAATGTTACAAACGTTTTTTATATATTTAAGATGTGTATGGATATTAATATAGTGCTGTTTATCATGATAAAAGTCCTCACACTTTCGAATTGTTAATATTGGATAGCGGGAAAAGTTGGGTAGTACTACTGGGTGTGACGAGCCCCACCTGTGTGACTCGAGGTCTACCGGGTGCAATTTGTCCTATGTATATTTGTCACGATATGGAGACGTCATGACAGGAGGCAAACATAACACAGTCAGCTTCAATGTCGAAATCACTATGTATTAATATCAATTTGTGAATGGACTAGCTAGCCATTACAATGCACATGCTTATATATACGCTATTGTTAAACTGTGATGTTTAACCGTAAACTCTTGAACTTACCAACCATTAGGTTGATTACACTATTGTTAAACTGTTATGTTTAAACGTAAACTCTTGAACTCACCAACCATGTGTTGACTTTTAGTATGCTATTCTCAGGTCACTAATCTGGAACTGCTGATAGGAGCACCACACGGGTCAGCATGCATTTTAGAGACTTAAACTTAAACCATATTTACTTGTATTTTATTTATGGTTTCAAATACTTGGTTGGCACTTGTCTTGCCATATGGTACTTTCACATGTTTTGGGATGTTTTGTTTACTTTACGCTTCCGCATGAAATTCAAAAGTTTGAAGTTTGGTTTGTTATGTTGAACGTTGCATATAGAGTCATTCCGAGTAACTATTGACTGTGATCCTGGTTTGTTCACACGCCTCGCGGTAGAACTCCGCACGTGGATTTTGAGGGTGTGACAGATTGGTATCAGAGCCATTGGTTATAGAGAACTAGGTTGCATACACACTAGACTATAACCGCACACAGTTAGTTAGTTACTTGTTCCTAGTCTTCCTAAACTTAACTTATCATCGTAGGTTCAAATCTTTAGACTTTATGTCTAATCTATGAAAATCTTATCGAGGTTTGAATTCCATGAACCAAATGAACTTGTGTGACACATAGACACCTGTATTCTGGATTTCCTGGCAAAAGGCCTTCGGGCTAAGGCAAGCATATCGTATAAATCTCATTGCGAGACCAGATATGTTTACCTGGGGATTTCTGGAATAAGTGATAAACTATGGTCAGAACACAAGTCTATAAGGTAAATGGGTCAAGAATATTAAGTTTATGGATTTAATATTACATGTATGTTCCTCTATGCTTATTTCTTGTCCCTATACCTCATTCCATCCATATGTACTTGCTATCTATTACCCTTAGTCTTTCTCCATAGGATACCTTTATACTGGACATGGAACAACACCGAGTCCGGCGACTCACAAGCGATGTCTATACACTACAGCACGACATAGCTGAATGATTCTATTCAATTTCCTTTAAACGATTTAGACTACGTAATGTTTCTTTATTTTGGAACCTATGAGGGAAGAGTTGTTTCCCCACCCAAACAACAAACTCAATTGTTATAAATGTTGTGACGGTGACGAATTCATTATTTCCTTATTGTTTACTATACTTCAATGAGATAAAAAGGTTTGATATTACTCATTATTGTATTTGTGAATGTAAAGTGAATAATGGACGCCCGAGGACGTGGACGTGGTCGTGGACGAGGACGCGTGCGTGGACGTGGTGCCGGTGACCAAGGCGCTGGTACTATTAATATGACCCCTGCGGAATTGGCTGCTCTAATCAACGTACAAGTTCAGGCAGCGGTAGCTGCTACCCAAATAAGACAGCCAGCAGGACCACCAACGTGTACCTACAAGTCCTTCATGGACTGCAAGCCTCACACCTACAGTGGAATCGAGGGAGCTGTAGGGTTAGTAAGGTGGTTTGAGAAGACGGAGTGCGTGTTCTCAAAGTGTAACTGTCCACCTGCTGACCAGGTGAAATATGCCAGGGAACGTTGGATGGTGCTGCATTGTCTTGGTGGAATGCTCAAGTGCAAATGCTAGGGCAAGCCATGGCAGATCAACTCCCGTGGAACGAGTTCAAAGATATGATGATTAAGGAATACTGTCCACGAAGCGAAGTACAAAAACTTGAAGTGGAATTCTGGCAGCTGAAGATGCAAGGATCAGAAATTGAGACTTATACCACAAGAACTCATGAGCTGGCCACTCTATGTCCAGGAATGGTAAACGAGATGCACAAGAGAGTGGAACACTACATCCGAGGATTGGTGCCAGAGATTAGGAGTATGGTTACTTCCTCAAACCCGGCTACTATCCAGCAAGCTATCCGCCTAGCCCACAAACTGACTGATGAAGCTGTGAAGCAAGGACGGTTACCAAAACGGGGCGCTGCGGCGAGCGTGTCCGACAATAAGAGAAAGTGGGATGCCTCCAACAACAACAACAATAGAACATCATCGTCCGGTGGTCAACATCAATCAGCAACAAACACCGCAACAACAACACAGGAGGTTCGACAACAACCATAACTTCAACCAGTCAGCCTCGAACAATCAAGGATCGAGCGGTTACGGTGGTAAACAGCCGATGTGCCCGCGGTGCAACTATCATCACGTCGGAAGATGTGAAAATTACAAGTGTCAGCGGTGTGGTAAAATGGGACACTTGGCTAAGGATTGCCGTGTTGAGTTGGTTAGGAAGCCACAGCAACCTCAAGAGACCTCAAAGGGTTGCTTTGAGTGTGGGAAAGAAGGGCACTACAGGAAAAACTGCCCGCAGGTGAGGAAGAACGGTAATGGCATTGGCCAAAACAACAACAATCAAGGCAACAACAACAACAACAATGGTAACGGTGGTAACAATAATGGAGCCAAAGGGAGAGCCTTCGTCATTGGCTCAGGTGAGGCTCTAAATGACCCTACAACTATTACTGGTAGGTTTTCTGTCAATGGATGTTTTGCTACAGTACTGTTTGATACTGGAGCCGATAGGAGTTTCATATCCTTAAAGTTCTGTAGTCTTCTAAGTGATATTCCTTCTGCCTTAGAATCCAAATATACCGTAGAATTGGCTGACGGTAAACAAATACATGTAACACACATCCTTAGAGATTGTAAGATAGAACTTGCTAATCATACTTTCGCTATAGATCTTATGCCTGTTACACTAGGAAGTTTCGACGTTATGGTAGGCATGGATTGGCTCTCTAATAAGCAAGCAGAAGTCATATGTCATGAGAAGATCATACGAATCCCTGTTGGTGATGAAATTCTTACAGTACGAGGCGATAGGAGTGGTGTAGTAATGGGTATTATCTCTTACATGAAGGCGTAAAAGTTGTTACGAAAAGGGCGTGTGGCTATTCTGGCACTCGTCACCGACAAGCAGTCCGAGGAAAAGAAAATTGAAGACATTCCTATGGTAAGAGATTTTCCAGAGGTGTTTTCAGAGGATCTTCCTAGACTACCACCTCATCGCCAAGTGGAATTTTAAATCGAACTGACTCCCGGTGCAGCCCCGATTGCTAGAGCACCTTATCGATTAGCACCAAACGAACTACAGGAGTTGTCATCACAACTTCAGGAGCTTTTAGATAAGGGCTTTATCCGACCTAGCTCATCACCTTGGGGAGCCCCTGTTCTCTTTGTTAAGAAGAAGGACGACACTTTCCGAATGTGCATCGATTATAGAGAATTAAACAAAGTCACAGTCAAGAACCGATATCCTCTACCTCGTATCACGACTTGTTTGATCAGCTTCAGGGATCAAGCTATTATTCGAAGATCGACTTGAGGTCTGGTTATCATCAACTCCGAGTCCGTGAGGAGGACATCTCCAAAACCGCATTCCGTACTCGTTATGGTCATTACGAGTTCTTGGTCATGCCTTTTGGGTTGACTAATGCACCTGCGGTATTCATGGACCTCATGAATCGCGTGTGCAAACCCTATCTCGATTAGTTTGTTATCGTGTTTATCGATGACATACTGATATACTCTAGGACCAAGGAGGACCACGAAGAACATCTACGATTGATCTTGGAATTATTGAAGAATGAGCAACTGTACGCCAAATTCTCTAAGTGTGACTTTTGGATACGTGAAGTGCAATTCCTAGGTCATATTGTTAATGAGAAGGGAATACATGTTGATCCTGCCAAGATTGTGGCGATAAAGAATTGGGCTATACCTAAGACACCGACTGAGATAAGGCAATTCCTGGGGTTAGCAGGATACTACCGACGATTCATAGAGGGATTCTCTAAAATTGCACAACCTCTCACAGCCTTGACCCACAAAGGAACGACATACAAATGGGGTGAAAGTCAAGAGGCGGCTTTTCAGCTACTGAAACAGAAACTCTGTAGTGCACCGATATTGGCACTACCAGAGGGGACAGATGATTTCGTGGTGTATTGTGACGCATCCATTCGAGGATTGGGTTGTGTCCTAATGCAACGCAACAAGGTGATAGCTTACGCCTCGAGACAACTGAAGGTTCACGAGAAGAACTATACCACCCATGACCTGGAATTGGGTGCAGTGGTTTTTGCCTTGAAGATTTGGAGACACTACTTGTACGGTACCAAATGCACTATCTATACCGATCACAAGAGTCTTCAGCACATCTTTGAGCAAAAGGAGTTGAATATGAGGCAACGACGTTGGGTAGAACTTCTGAACGATTATGATTGCGCTATCAAGTACCATCCTGGAAAGGCGAACGTAGTTGCCGATGCTTTAAGCCGAAAAGAAACAGTTAAACCCAGGCGGGTGTGAGCCTTACAGCTTACAATTAGTACTCATCTGCCTGAACAAGTTAAGGAAGCACAAATAGAAGCCTTGAAAGAGGAAAACATTGTTTCTGAGTCATTACGGGGAATGGATAAACAATTGGTGGTGAAAGAGGATGGAGTCCGGTACTTCATGGATAGACTTTGGGTGCCTGTCTATGGAAACCTGAGAGATTTGGTTATGAGTGAGGCACACAAGTCTAAATACTCCATACATCCTGGATCTGACAAGATGTATCACGACCTGAAGGCGCACTATTGGTGGCCTAATATGAAGGCGGATGTAGCTACGTATGTGAGCAAGTGTTTGACCTGTTCGAAGGTGAAGGTGGAATACCAAAAACTATCTGGACTGTTACAACAACCCAAGATACCAATATGGAAATGGGAGCAAATTTCTATGGATTTTATCACAAAATTACCCCGGACTAATACTGGTTGTGACACAATCTGGGTCATTGTGGATCGGTTGACGAAGTCCGCTCACTTCCTTGCAATAAAGGAAACGGATAAGATGGAGAAGCTAACCCGCTTGTATCTTAAGGAAATCGTGTCGAGGCACGGCGTACCCATCTCAATTATCTCTGATCGCGATGCTCGCTTCACGTCACACTTCTGGCAGTCACTGCAGAAATCTCTGGGTACATGTTTGGATATGAGTACTGCTTATCATCCACAGACGGACGGTCAGAGTGAGCGTACCATACAGACTTTGGAGGATATGCTACGTGCTTATGTGATTGACTTTGGTAACAACTGGGAAGTTCACCTGCCTTTGGTGGAATTTTCCTATAACAACAGTTATCACACTAGCATACAGGCAGCACCTTTCGAGGCTTTGTATGGAAGAAAGTGTCGATCACCAGTTTGCTGGGCTGAAATTGGTGATAGTCAACTAACGGGTCCCGAGCTAATACATGAAACCACTGAGAAGATCGTCCAGATACAGAATCGTATGGCAGCAGCGCGAGATAGACAGAAAAGTTATGCTGACAAGAGACGGAAACCTATAGAGTTCCAAATTGGTGACAAAGTGTTATTGAAAGTCTCACCGTGGAAAGACGTAGTTCGGTTTGGCAAACGAGGAAAGCTGAATCCGAGGTATGTTGGACCATTTGAGATATTGGAAAGAATAGGTCCAGTGGCCTATCGACTAGCTTTACCTGAATCACTGAGTGGAGTTCATAATGTGTTTCACGTTTCAAACCTAAGGAAGTGTTTATTCGATGAATCACTTGTTGTGCCTTTAAAGGAACTACAAGTAGATGAGAAACTCAGGTTTGTCGAGGAACCAATTGAAATCATGGATAGGGAAGTTAAACAACTAAAGCATAGCAAGATTCCGATTGTCAAAGTTTGGTGGAACTCTCGGCGTGGTCCTGAGTTTACTTGGGAAAGAGAGGATGAGATGATGCGCAAGTATCCTAACTTGTTCAAGGATGTTGCCAGTACATCTTAATTTTCGGGACAAAAATTCCTCTAACAGGGGATGATGTGACAACCTGAAAAATTTTTCAAGATTTAATTATAATTTACAATTAGTTTTTATATTTTTTTATTATTTAATAATAAATAATAATAATGTTAACAATAATAATAAATAATAATAATAATGTTAAAAATAATAATAATAATAATAATAATAATAATAACAATAATAATAATAACAATAATAAAGTCCAGGGGGTGGTTTTGTAAATTTTGAAACCTGTTTTAAAAGGTTATATCATGAAATAATAAAAATTCTAAACTACAGGGGGCCATTCTGTAAATTTATTAAAAATCCCAAACCCCCGCCCGTCCCCTTCGATTTTCCGGCCAACTTCCGGCCATGCTCCGGCCACCTTGCATAACCCCTTTTTACATCGTTTTAGATTCAAAAACCGGTACCGAACACTCTAGGAACAAGACTCGAACCAATACCTCGCTTTAATTTAAGAATTGGAGTGCGATTTCCTACAAAATCCACTCACCCGATTGTCGGTCATTTTATGAGTTACCTAACGCACTAAACGATATTAATAATCAAAAGAAATCGCATATTCACGATCCTTTTGTCGTCTCTAAGCTTCCACTACATTCAATTTAGTATAAATCAAGCACAAACACCACATTCTATCAACACCTTCATCGTCGACCTGCAACATAGTCGAATTCCACTTTCTGAGTTCTATTTCACAAAATTAACATAGGGCTTTTCATCATTAGAACAATTAGAAACTTCCTGTAGAAAGAATTTGATTATCATCAACGTTTGCCACTGGAATCAATCTTTGTATAGTCGCGACTGTTCATCAAGTGTTCACCATCAATTCAACATCATTCTGGTAAATTAAACATATGTACATGCACGAAATTACATGGGGAATCAAAGCCCCATGTTTATTTCAGTAATCGTTGTTGATTCGATGTTCAATTTGATATCAATAGAATTAGGGTTCTTGGTGAATTGGGGAATCAAGTTAAAAGCAATTGGAACGGGGTTCTATCGCGGGTGAGTCCCTTAGCTCACTGGTTTGGTGCGTGTGCCATTGAGTTGGAGGTCACGGGTTCAAACCCGGCCCCCAACACATTTTTTTTAAAGCCTTTTTAAGTCTTTTAAAAATACAAAAAAATTATTAAAAATTATAAAAATAATTTTTAGAAACTTGGTTTATTTTAGAAATTATATAATTATTCTCTGGAAATTTATTTCTTTAAAAACCTTATTTATTTATTTATTTAAATAATTATTACATGTGTAATAAATTGTAATCTTTATAAAAATGGATTTTTAATAATAATTTAAATCATTAAATTATTAACGGACATTATATTATTTATGGATTAATCCTGATAATATAAATACAAATTAGATTTTATAAATTTAAATATTTATAAAATCTTACAAAAATTAAATATAAACTTACATGTTTAAATAACATCTACAATTTATTTAGAATATAATGATATGTTAAAATCATTATTAAACTAATTAAATTTTATATAAATCTTTAATTATTAAAGAATTAACAACAATAATTAAATGATTTAATGTTTAAAACAAATCCCAGAAAACCAAACCTTAGATCAGTTGAACACCAGATTATGAATTTGTATCTATTTGCTTACGAGAATTATAATTCCTTAGGAGGAATTTACTAGCTTATCAACATCACACGAGAACTGAGGTAAGTTCATGCCCCACTATTTTACTAAAACTCTTTTGGGGGAGATAGCATACTGGTAATGTTACAAACGCTTTTTATATATTAAGATGTGTATGGATATTAATATAGTGCTGTTTATCATGATAAAAGTCCTCACACTTTCGAATTGTTAATATTGGATAGCGGGGAAAGTTGGGTAGTACTACTGGGTGTGACGAGCCCCACCTGTGTGACTCGAGGTCAACCGGGTGCAATTTGTCCTATGTATATTTGTCACGATATGGAGACGTCATGACAGGAGGCAAACATAACACAGTCATCTTCAATGTCAAAATCACTATGTATTAATATCAATTTGTGAATGGACTAGCTAGCCATTACAATACACATGCTTATATATACGCTATTGTTAAACTGTGATGTTTAACCGTAAACTCTTGAACTTACCAACCATTGGGTTGATTACACTATTGTTAAACTGTTATGTTTAAACGTAAACTCTTGAACTCACCAACCATGTGTTGACTTTTAGTATGCTATTCTCAGGTCACTAATCTGGAACTGCTGATAGGAGCACCACACGGGTCAGCATGCATTTTAGAGACTTAAACTTAAACCATATTTACTTGTATTTTATTTATGGTTTCAAATACTTGGTTGGCACTTGTCTTGCCATATTGTACTTTCACATGTTTTGGGATGTTTTGTTTACTTTACGCTTCCGCATGAAATTCAAAAGTTTGAAGTTTGGTTTGTTATGTTGAACGTTGCATATAGAGTCATTCCGAGTAACTATTGACTGTGATCCTGGTTTGTTCACACGCCTCGCGGTAGAACTCCGCACGTGGATTTTGAGGGTGTGACATACCTCACCAAGGATGGTGACTTCTCGGGATCATCGAGGACGATGAGTCCAAACAGGGGGTGCTTGTGACACCCTACACATATCCAACATCGACCGTGGACAGGAGAGATTCCTGGTTCATAAGGAATGTCTGGCCTCAAATATCAACAACACGTTTTGGGCGTATTGGCTGTGGATGAGAGGAGAACTCTACAGTTAAGCGTGCTCAGGTGGGAGCAATCCAGGGATGGGTGACCTCCCTGGGAAGTTTTCACTCGGGCAACCAAAAGCAAATCCGTGAGCTCCTCGTGGGCGAAGCGGACAATATTGTTGGTGTGAGAGGCCGGGTGTGACAACACTAATACCACGAATGAAAGACAAAACATGCTCTCATAAAATCTAAACCTAACAAAAAACGACCAGGAGGTTTCAAACAATATCTATCACCGATAGGTTGTAAATAAGGTAGCACCCAATAAAATAGAATCAAAATCATAGGCAAAAGTCCTAATATTATCTCTAATCAAAGTCTAAAATTAAAAACATATATTAATTAATTTTAACTTGCAAAATCTAATCTAGATGTCACACAATCAACTAAAATCAGGCACACACGAGCTTGACAACAATTCATAAATAGTACACATGTTCATATTTAATTGAGAAACAAATCAGATTCTAAGATTAATAAACAAATATATGAAATTAAAACCAAAACTCTAATCAATACATCAATAGTTTTTAACCAAATCTAGATAGTAATAAAAAGTTAGCTATTCATAACGTTTATAAACATTAAAAATGATAATAAAGTTGTAAACTTTAATAACATAAACAAGAGAATCAATAAAACAAAGAAAAATAATCGAAAACGAAGCCAAATGATATCCAATGCTTGAATGCGTTAATCCTTGCTCCCCGATCTTGCTTTTTGGTTTAGGATTGCTCTCTAAACCTACTCAAAACTTTCACAGTTGAATGAAAATAATGAGATGTTTTCTTTTCTTTTTGTTCTTATTCGTAACTCTCAGTCTCTCACCCCTTTCAATTGCCGTCACCTTCGAGTTTTTTATAGGAAAAAAATAGTAGACAATTAGGTTATTTTTCTACAATAATTTTGTGGGCTTTATTTCTTGTCACGTGGGCCTTCAACAAGACATCCAAAGAAAAATTTTGTGGCTATTGACTTGAAAAGTCAACATAACCCTGTTGATATCTAAAAGGGTGTACCTGGTCCGTCCCATTTAAGGGAACATAACCCTGTTGATATCTATGTATATTTAATAGGGCTACAAACGAACTAAACGTTCAGCGAACAATTCGTGAACCGTTCAGCGGGAAGTTCGTTTATGTTTGTTTGTTTAGTAAATGAACGAACACGAACAAGAAAATTCCGTTCGTTTAGTTAAACAAACGAACATGAACACATGTCGTGTTTGTTCATTTATGTTCGTGAACGTTCCATAATGTGTTCGTTTATGTTCGTTAGTGTCCGTTCGTAAACATTCGATAATCTGTTCGTTTATGTTCATTAATGTGTTTGTTTATATTTTTAAATTTTGTGTAAGTTATTTTTATGACTATTATATCAAGTATCTTTTATATTTATGTTAAGTGCTTATTTATTTTTGATTGGTTTCATGTAATGTTTGTAATAAAAATATAAATTTTATTCTAAAATAAATCTATAATCATTATATTTATTTGTGTTCATGAGCTTCTTTTTGTTCGTCATGTTCATGAACAATTGTTTGTGTTCGTTTGCTTTTGTTTGTGTTCATTTGAGTTCGGTAAGTGTTCGTGAACAGTTCATGAACATGTTCATTTTTTAATAAACGAACACGAACAAAGAATCTCGTTTGGTAAGTGTTCGTGAATAGTTCACGAACAAGTTTATTTCTTATCGAACAAACACGAACAAGGCCTTGTTTGTGTTCGTTTGGTTCGTTTGCAACCCTATGTATATCCATGTGAACTTCATTTATTTACAAATCATTCACATTTTGATTATATAATAAAACCACTTATTGAAATCATGATTTAATTATTATTATTATGTTTAAGATTTATATTTAAAATTTAGTTACGATTAAGAAAAATGTTTTAATCACGCACCGATCTCAAATTTAGTTAATACTTATCATTTTAGCTCGTAGTTTATTTGAAACTTGAAAATCCAAATATGAACTAATTGTGTAATATTTAACAGAAATGATTTAGAAGTGAGGGAAATATTTATCTATACTATATATATAAAATATATGAAATAGGTATTTTAAGATAACATAAAATTAAGAACAATTAATTTATTCAATACATAAAATATAATCACTTTTAATGGTAAAATAGTATTTAAAATATTATTTACATATTACCACATACAATTAGTTACATAATAAACTTACCCTTACTAACACTTACATGAAATTTTACATTATCTATCCACAAACAAAAAAAACTTAATTTGTTTAAGATTTCATTTATATCTTTTAATCTATAACGTTTAAAAACTTCTTAAGACTACAATTTTAACATTTATTTTTTTAAAGTTTTGGTGTAAATTTTTGCTGAACCGATCTGTATTTTATGAAATACAATAAGTTAATGCGTAAATGTACAGGTAGTAATTTAAAACCCATTTATTTAGTGTTTTAAATTTTAACTTAGAAAAAAACATAATAGACTTTTGTAAAAATATTACAAGAATAACAAAATATTAGAAACACGTGCCGAATGTAAAATACCGCCCGCCGCATTGCACGGTCACCCTTCTAGTATAAAAATGTAAATTTAAATCACATCAATAATAACCGGGTTAATTGGTTCAATCAGATAACCTAACCAAATAAACCGAATAAATTAGTTTAATCGGTTGAATCCGGCTCAGTTAGCTTATTTCTAATTTGGTTCGGTTCTATCATCACTTGGCCTCAAAAGTTTCCGTAACCAAATAAACTATTAATCGAGCCATTGAACGCACCTAGTTGAATTCGACACCTGATTTGATTTGCATTTCAATGACCCAAATGATGATCATGTCGTGTTCGATGAATACAAAATGAGTTCCATCAAGACAATCGACCCTGGGGCAATTCTGAAATGACAGAAGGATCTAACGGAAAATAGAAAATTAAATTAAAAAAAAAACATGTGGGAGTGATGTTTCGACTGTAGCACAACCTAGAAACTGAGGATGAAAACATTGCAAGATCAAGAGAAAATCGTACGTGGTGGACAAAAATGGAGAACTCAATCATTTATGATCAATATATACATATTACTCTATTTTTATTCAATAATTACTTTACTCTACGGATATTTTAAGAACTTTAATACGTTGCTATATTTTAAGTATTATAAGGAGGCTTTGGTTTCTATTTCATCTGGTTGGATACGAGAGGAAGAAGCCGCTAATGAATTGAGTTGGTCTATATTTCAACCTAAATTTTGATCGAATAAGAGAAAAAGAGAAAACCCTAATGAATTGAGTTGGTATACATTCAACTTAAATTTTGACTTGAAACAAGTCAGATCAGATATAAAATGTTTTCATTCGACGATACAACTTTGAGTCATTTTATGTTTTTACGTAAATTTAGTTTGAAACGAATCAAGTCGATTGTAGTTTACACTTTATCATGCTATGTACGTTTCCGCCGCAACGTGCGACGAGCTAAATAACTAGTTATTAATTAATTATTAATTAACTGTGAAGTAAAATGAATAGTATAATTATGATATTTTACATTTTAACCACATTAGTTTTATTTCGTTTCATTTTTAACTCTTACTTTTAGTTATTCAATGTTAGTCATTATAGTTTAGGATCTTAGTGTTTGGTTATTAATTTCTTTTACTTTGACTGCTAAAGTTTAAGATTTTAGAGTATGATTACTAAATTATTTATAGTGATTTTTTTTTCAAGTTTGAGCACTAAAATTTAGTATTTTTGAGTTTCGCCACCAAACTTTGATTTTATGGTTTCTGACGAGATGGACAAATAACAACCAAAGTAACGTTGTCTTGCAAGTGAGAAAATCAACAAGACTCCCTTCGCGTAGTGTGTGACTTTGGACACTAAATTTAGGATCTTAGAGTTTGGGCACTAACATATTTATATTTTTTTTTCGAGTTTGGCTGCTAAATTTTAATATTTTTGAGTTTCACTATCAAACTTTAATTTTACTGTTTCCGATGAGCTGGACAGATATCGACCGGCTCCCGGCGCGTATTGCAGGGAGAAAAAAGCTAATTAACATAGAAGTGAAAGAGAAATGAATAGCACGATTTTTGGGTATTTTCACATTAGCACAATATTTTTCGTTTTTGAATTGACCTCTGAATTTCTTTTTTTGTATTCGCTTGATTCAACCTATAGAAAGAGGAAAAACCAACTGCTCAGAAGCATATTTTTCTTCCCACTAGAATGTATCCATTCCCTTCTTCAGAATATTAATAGACAAACTAAATAAATATGTTACCTGATTGGGGTCGAGCTAGAAAATTGACAACCAATCGATTTAATTTTCACGAAATTTCATATGTGATATCTAGTTGCAACTGTATGAGTAAATGATTTGATCTTATAACGTTAGGTAGGTGGATGGTGCACACATCTCATATCACAAACCCTTGATTTATTATTAAAAGTTTTTTTTGTTATCCGACACCTCACACTTTAATACTGTAAGTTTTGGATATTCACAATATTCTCATCGTATTAACCAAGGGAAACAATCCCTATAAATAATACAAAGTGTAGAGGAATTATAGGGGAAATACAAGGTAAATGGTTGAGATTGATTGACTAAATCAATCCTACTAATATAAGATATGTACATAATCACCACTAATATTGTGTTGCAATATTAATGGTTAACACGGCCCCGCAGTTTGAGCCGTAGGTAATCGGAGGCATAAACTAGACCGAAATTTTTGAAACAGATGTTTTGGGAGCCCCTTTGTGAAGATGTTTGCGTATTGATAGTCAGCTGGTACGTGAAGAACTTTAACTGAGCCGAGTCGTACCTGCTTGCGAACAAAGTGAATATCCATCTCTATATGTTTCGTTCGCTGATGTTGTACCGGGTTTTCAGCAAGGTAGATGGCAGAAATGTTGTCGCAATAGACTATAGTTGCTTGACGAATAGGAACATGGAGCTCAAGAAGGAGATTGTGAACCCAGCTTATTTCAGCAACTGCATTGGCAACGCCACGGTACTCCGCCTCAGCACTAGATCGAGAAATAGTGGTCTGGCGCTTTGAAGACCAAGAGATGAGGTTGCCACCAAAGTATACACAATAACCCGAGGTGGACCGACGTGTATCTGGACACCCACCCCAATCAGCATCAGAATATGCAGTAACCGTTGGTGAACGGGAGGATGAGATGAGTAAGCCCTGTGATAGAGTGCCTTTCAGGTAGCGGAGAATCCTTTTGAGAAACTGATAATGTGGTTCCCTCGGAGCATGCATGAATAGACACACTTGCTGAACTGCATATGAGATGTCTGGGCGAGTGATGGTGAGGTATTGAAGTGCCCCAGCCAGGCTACGGTATAGGGGTCCGTCAGCAAAGATAGGACCATCCGTAGCACTAAGTTTAGGACCAACCTCAACAGGTGTACTAACCGGTTTACAATTAGTCATGCTTGCATGAGATAGAATGTCAGCCGCATATGTGGATTGTGACAGTAGCATACCCGTACCGTGTTCCTGAACTACAATGCCGAGGAAGTGATGCAATTTCCCAAAGTCGGTCATTTTGAATTC
Organism: Flaveria linearis; assembly: GCA_024085815.1. NCBI lineage: Eukaryota > Viridiplantae > Streptophyta > Magnoliopsida > Asterales > Asteraceae > Flaveria > Flaveria linearis. Next base: position 91,146,295 of record CM044005.1, on the reverse strand, counting down.
TGCCGTGAGAGATTTGATGATGTCACGTAATAGGGTGTCACTGGAAGCAGTGAGAATGATGTCATCCACATACAAGAGTAAGTAAGCCATGTGTGAGCCTCTTTGGTAGATGAAAAGCGATGAGTCACACGTGCTGCTCTTGAAACCGCATTTTCCCAGATATCCTGCAAAACGTTGATACCAAGCCCGGGGGGCTTGTTTTAGTCCGTAAAGAGACTTGGTTAGTTTGCAAACATGTTTAGGGTGAGTGGTGGAGGTAAATCCAGGAGGCTAAAACATGTAAACAGTTTCCTTCAGTGTGCCGTGTAGAAAGGCGTTTTTAACATCCAGCTGATTGATTGACCATCCTTTGGACACGGCAAGGCTGAGGACTATGCGAATTGTAGTCGGTTTGACAATCGGGCTAAATGTCTCGTCACAATCGATGCCGACAGTTTGGCTTTTGCCATTAACAACTAAACGCGCTTTGTGGCGTTCTAATGAGCCGTCGGCCTGGAACTTGTGTCGAAAGAGCCACATGCAACGAATCACCGGTGTGTCGTCAGGTCGTGGAACAAGTTCCCATGTATTATTCGCTAATAGAGCATCATATTCATCTAGCATGGCCTTTTTCCAGTTTGGGTCATTTAGAGCCGCAAGGTGAGATTTGGGAAGAGGATACATAGGGGAGGTGGTTTCGGTATGAAGGGAAAACGGGACACGAGGTTTAAAGATGCCAGATTGTGAACGGGTGCGCATGGGATGCGCAGACGGAAGTGGGTGTGATTGGGGTGTCGGCTGTGGGTTGGCAGTGGGTTGGGTCGGTGGATGTGGGCCGAGAATGGAGATTGGGCTGGGATTATGAGGTGTGGGCCGTGGGCTGGTAGATGGTTGGGGTGCTGGCTATGGGCTGGAAGACAAGTTGGGGGATGGGCTGGTGTGATGGTGTGGGCCGGTTCTATGTTGTGAGGATGATGGGTCATAGAAAGTTGTGGGATGAGTGATGACAATAGGTGTGGGGTCCAAAAAAGAGTGTGATGGAGCGGGTTGGGTTGGGTGAGCAAAAGGGAATTGGGTTTCGTCAAAGGTAACATGGCGAGAAAACACGGTTTTTCCGGTAGCAATGTCAAGGCATCGATACCCACGATGATTAGTCGGATAACCTAAGAAACACATGCCATGGACTTGACATTTAATTTGTGAGAACGAGAAGCCGAGGTGTTTGGGTAACATAATGAACCAAAGATACGAAGGTGAGAGTAGGATGGTTGACGAAGGTAAAGAAGGGATAAAGGTGTACGGTAGTGATGAAGCTTAGTGGGCAAGATGTTGTGTAAATAGGAGGCGGTATGAAGGGCTTCAACCCAGAAATTGGAGGGTAGGGAAGCATGGGTAAGAAGTGTGAACATGATGTCATTTAAACGCTGGATCATGCGTTCGGATTTACCATTTTGTTGTGATGTATGAGGGCAGGAAAAACGAAATTCATTTCCATGTTGAGTGGTGAAATTTTTGAACATATTGTTATCGAATTCGCCCCCTAAATCACATTGAAACGTTTGAACGGTAATCGAAATTGAGTGGTGACAAATTTGTGAAAGTGTTCAAATTTAGAGAAGGTTTCAGATTTAAATTTTAGTGGAAACACCCAAGTGTATTGGGTATAGTCGTCTATTATTACCATATAATATTTGTAGCCGGCGTGACTTATAATAGGTGAAGTCCATAAGTCACAATGTAACAAAGCAAATGGTATTAAAGTACGAGAATTAGAATCTGAAAATGGCAATCTCTTATGTTTGGACACTTGACATGAATGACAAAGAGAGAACAACTTGTGTTTATTACAAGAAATAAAATGTTGTGTACGACGAAAGTCCATAATTGTTTGACCCGGATGACCAAGCCTTGGATGCCAAAATGGTGATGAGGTGGCCGAGATGTTGTAAGCAGTGGCGGAAGCACTAGGATTTAGTGGGAAGAGGTCACTCGAATTGTTGTGGCGACTCAGGATCGTGCCATCCTCGAAATCCTTCACAGAAAAACCAAGAGGGTCAAACTCAATCGATGTTTTATTATCAATATTGAATTGACGCACACTTATGAGATTTTTAACAATGTTGGGATTTAAAAGAACGGTTTTAAGGTGTAATGGTTTATATGAGATGTGTAAAGTATGCGACCCTGAACCCAAACTAGAACTTTTTGACCATTACCGACAATTATTGACTCTATAGGCGAATAATTAGAGAAGTTGTCGAGTTTACCTGCATCATAAGTCACGTGAGAGGAGGCACCGGTGTCAAAGTTCCACTGTCCACCGCTTGAATCAATGGAGAGGGCATGGACCACATTAGCGAGTTGAGTGGGCTGTAGGGGATCCACGGTTGCATAATGGGCCTGGGCTGATTTGTGGGGCTGCTGCCCATTGTTCCTGCTAGGCCGAGAGGGTGACTGGGCCCAACCGAGTGATGGGTTGGGCGTGTTGGTGTTGGTTAGGATTTGGGTTACGGTTTAGGTTCCTGTTGTTGGGCCGATTGTTGTTGCGGTTGTTGGGCCTACGGTTATTGGAGTGGGTGTTATTGGGCCTGTTGGAGGCCGGTGGTTGTTGGGTTATGGGAGCAGCAACAATCGGGGTTGTGGTGGTCTTCTCTCGGGTAGCCAAGCGACTAGCATCCGATTGAAGTTGGTCAACCGCATCCTCCCAAGAGGGGAGCGATTGGTTTAAAATAGCAGCAATAGTTTCATAATCACGTGGCAACCCACGGACAAGATGAAGAACCCGAAGTTGGTTGTCCATAGGGCAACCAAGGGCAGCGAGTTGGTCCGTAAGATCCCGGATTTTCTGACAATAAGCCTCAAGGTTGGGTAAGGCAGTAAGAGAGATGTTGGAAAGTTCATGTTGCAGGGCTTGTATACGAGGGCCTTTGTTATTAACAAACAAGTGTTGTACCCGTAACCAAGCCGCATGAGCAGTGGAGTCGTCGGTTAAAACGCGAACCAAGAGATCGTCAGAAAGTGTACCGTATATCCATTGAAGTACAACGACATCGATCTTTTCCCAGGCAAGAAACTCAGGAGAGTCTTTCGGAGGAGCCGGTGATCCGTCGATATGATTAAGAACATCATATCCTTTAACATGGAGCAGAAATAGCTTCACCCATGAAGCGTAGGATACTTTGACACCATCAAGAATCCGTATTTTATGCTGAATGTTGGAAACAGTGTATACGGGGTGTAAGGGTTGTGGCGACCGAGAGTTGGGTTCGGTGGGGATAAGGGTATCGTTGGGTTTTTCTGCCATGAGGGCGATGAAGGTTGAACGGAGAAGGGATGGAGGATGGCTGAAACTTGATCGAGATCAAGGAGAAGAGGGTGATACCATGTAAGTTTTGGATATTCACAATATTCTCATCGTATTAACCAAGGGAAACAATCCCTATAAATAATACAAAGTATAGAGGAATTATAGGAGAAATACAAGGTAAATGGTTGAGATTGATTGACTAAATCAATCCTACTAAATATAAGATATGTACATAATCACCACTAATATTGTGTTGCAATATTAATGGTTAACAAATACTTCCAAAAGGATTGCTACTCGACATATTTATACGTTATAATTAGATAATTATATTTCTTGTTACATGCATACAATGAATATGGGTTGTTCCATGGAGGCGTTTATCGAGAAGGAAAAAACGACTCAAAGTAAAAAATATTATAGCAATTAAAATCATTGCATGTAAATTTCGATCTGCTTGTACTATGGTCTATATACACACAAGAAACAAGGGCTATAGAGACGGCATCTGTCATCGCGATCGATTCGATTTGTCGTCACAGGCTAACAGCCAGCTTGACGCTGTAGTCTATTCTTTAGTTGGAAATCCTATGACAACAACATGTCGTCGTCATAGAACTTACAATTTTAATTTTTAATTTTTTATATTTTTTAGGTGTTTTATAATATTACAGGTTTTAGTAATAGATTTATACATCAAAATGAAAGCTAATGTTACAAACACTCAAAAAAAAAAGTCAATATGATTCGAGTTATATCCAAATGAAAAATGTAAGCTTCATTTTATTTCTTACAAACCAAACTAATTAACTATCTATTTGTTCTCATCTTGATGATCAGCATCGTTATGGGAGTTTGATTTCATTCTTACAAAATCATTCATCCTTTATAATATACATAGAGTCACCCCAACCTCCCCTGTAATGTGAATCAATATCTGCCACTACAAGTAATAATATCCACCTTTTAGTCTATTCATGTGTGTTTGAGTGATTTTAACCCATTTAAACAGAAAGCTTAAAAATTTAAGTTTATCGCAGTGGGTTCGGGTGGTCTTGGACCATTTAAACTAATATTCGTCGATATTTAGTGTATTAAATTTTGTTTCGGATGATTTTGATCAATTTAAACTAAATCTTAGACAAAATTCCCAAACTCATTTTAGTAGACTTTAGATATCTAACTTTTAGTTTAAAAAGATAAAATTACCCGAACCACTTTCATACACTTAATATATCCAATTTAATTTATTAATGTGTGTTTATGTCAATTTAACCAATTTTAAATGAAACAACATACTAATTCAACAAGGTACTAACAACATATTAAATTCAATTAAAGTACTAACAACACATGAACACAAGATAATAACATATTTAATAATAAATCATAGAAACGGAAGTTTTAAACTTACTCAATCTTCTTTTGCCCTTGAGTGGACCAATCCAAACCCTTCCCTGCCATGTGCATCGGTTCACATCTCAGTGTGGCTCGAACTAGGTTTTAACTCCTTTAAACATTAAAAGTAATATTTGTGAGATTTGAAAAAAAAAACTAATCATTCATATTTTGATAATACATGTTTGCAACCCATTCATGAAAGAAGTTTAAATTTCATCTCTTTAAAAGCTTTTTCTTACTTAATTCTAAATTTGATACATGAAATTTAAAAGTTAACAATATATAAAAGATATTCAATGAATTACATATATTTAAAATCAACAAAATTTTACAGGACTTGCAACTTGAGGATAGTCTATATGCACGGCCATACTGGTCAAGACCCTACCGTCACCACCGTGTGCTCCTGCCATGCTTGATGACCTAACGTACAAGAGAAGTGGATAATCCAAATTTTATCTATATTAGACAAAATTTGGATTAGCATATTCTGTTAAAGTGATTTCTAATTAAACATACATGTATACATATACACAAACATGATATACATATATGTTCTAAAACATAATTAAAACCCTAAAACATTTCTAAAACACATTTGAATTCTTTAAACATATTCTAAAGCACAACTGAAATCCTAAAACATATTTCTAAAAATAATTGAAATCGTAATACATGTCTTAAAATATAATTCATCATATGTTCATAAATTAGGTTCTAAATTAAACTAATAATAATTCTAAAACATGATATAAAATACAACTAGAAATTGATGCCGCGCGTTGCGGCGACCTACCTTTTATTTGTGTTCGTTGTGTTATTTGACAAAAGTGTCGTTATACGATAAATAAAGAAGATCAAAGAGACCGTGCGTTGATATATTTTTGTGCACTTACTTATTATAACAAATGCATTAACACAACACGTGCAACCAAAAACAACAATCTACGCTTATATGTTAACGTAGGCTCAGAATTGCTAGTCACTGTGGCTGCAAATCATAACTGTCACATCAAAACAACGAACATGCAATATTTTTTGCGTCATCATAGCCTATAATCTTCTCAACAAAGAATGAAACCCAAACAAAAAGAACGCTACAGCCACATTATTCAAACTGCATTCCAAATCTTTCAAATGTGTTAAAAACCATCATCATCATCAAGCCAAACATCTCTCAGATGAGGTAAGTTTCATCATCACCGAGCCAAATTCTCTCAGATGAGTCAGATCTCATCATCATCGAGCCAAACAACAACCCAAAAACAAAATGTTTTAACAGCCTTACATTACTAAGCAAACTAAGCAGAGACAATAACCCGATCTAGGGTTTTGACAGAAAATCAATAATGGCTAGTTAAAAAGACAACTAAATCGATGTCGATAACATGATCCAGTCTCAGACCATGCCAACCTAGTCATCATCGACTGAAGATATTAAGACCCAAAGTACATCGACCTCCAAATCAAATGCCCGTAGAGCCTATGCTACCAAGGCACAGCCTTTACGGCCGTTGCTAAAAAGGCTCGGAAGGCGACCACCGACAACGATAGGCGGCGGGCGGCAACGATAGGCGGCTGCCGACAAGGATAGGCGGCGGCCGGCAACGATAGGCCACCAGGCAGTCTCAGGCTAGCCATCATCGACATATGGCAAAGAACACCCTAATAAAGCAACGATTGGAGATAATCGAAGAGATAGAGGCAGGGAGGCACCAGATGTCACGAGCGCAAGGTCGGACGGTCGTTCAACGTTGATCCGCCGGCGACAAAGGCGGCCGGAAACGACCACTCATCTGCCACCACCGCCTCTCTCTCTACTTTGTCTCTCTCTACTTTCTCTCGTAGAATGGAAACGGGGAGCACCGGTGTCGCGATCTAAGGGCCGACGTTGATCCGTCATCGACAAAGGCAGCCGGAAACGACCACCCACCTGCCTCCACCGCCTCTCTCTCTACTTTCTCTCTCCAAATTGCATTGTCTGTATAAAAGTGATACAAAACCCCACTAAATAGGGTAGAAAAAGGATACAACTTCAAAATTTTGAAATCCATAAAACTTCTGTGGCAAAATTAGAAAGAGTAAAAACTTGACTGCAACCACCGACAAAAGGTTTTAATAGGAATAGGAATTCATCATATCATTCTACTAACTCAAACCAATAAACAAATCAAACAATATATACAAATACATACACATACACGTACATAAATAATTGAAATCCTAAAACGTTTTCTAAAACATATATGAAATCATAAAACATCTTATTAAAGGCAACTCATCATATTATCCTAAAACAGGCTCTACAACACAATTGAAATCATGAAACATGTTATCAAACATAATTGTTATATCATTCTAAAAACTCAAACTAATAACCAAATCAAAGAATTTATAACATTCTAACAACATAAATCATCTATCATAATGATTCAATTTGATATTTTAACTAATTAACAAAAGATGGTATCATACATACCTTAAAATTTTAACAATAAAAATAATCACACCAATTCAATTTCATCATATGTTTATAAAATAAACCAAAAATTAAATCAAACTGCAATACATTCCATCACATATTCTACATACACACATATGATTAAAAAATATCATTCTACCAAATCAAAACAAGAACCAAGTTAAACCAAAAATCAAATCAAAGTACTTATCATATCATTATACTAAACTAGAATCAAATCAAACTATTTAAAATTTTAACTAGTTTATGAGATAGATAGCATACACACCTTAAAATATTAGCAAAAACAATGATAATGAGATGTTGTCGGCGACATTGGTGGTGAGAACATGATCTAGCAGCCTAAAGAAACATGAATGGTAGTGTTGGCAATAAAGAGTGGTGGTGGTGGTAGGAGTGATGATGATGATGGAAACCTAAAGATGCTTCATTCTTGATGATAATTTTCAAGGGTTGACATGGCCGGAGTTGTGGTGCGGGTGATAGAATGATGTAGGTGGTTAGAGAAATGGCGGTGGTGGTAGCAATTGAGGTAGGTCAACGATAGTAATAGTGGTTGTCATTGGCACGTGCGGATTTTGGTGGTGGGGTGTGATAGGAGGGGTGGTGGGGGCTATGGGAGTGGTGGTGGTGGCTAAGAACCACGGTGGTAGCTAAATTTTAGTCGTAATCCCTGGACATGGAGGCTGGTCGTGGGTTGGGTTTGAGATTAGGAAAGCAAAAATGATAAGGCTGTAATCGTTGGTTTAGATGTACCTGAACACTGTGATGACGGGTTATATATATATTTTTTATTTTCCCCCCAAATAAATTGTAGTAAACGCACAGGCTGGTGAAACACCTATAGTGATGATATGTCATCGGTGTTTTCTGATATTTTGTTCTTTTTAATTTTTAATGGAGAAAAAACTTCACAGACTAGTAACCAAGTTTTGAAAGTATTCCTATTAGCTTAGTCATATATTTATCTGTTTTAATCAGATCATTAATATATATATATATATATATATATATATATATATATATATATATATATTCCAATCAGCTGATTAAAATTTTAGGAGTGTTCCACTTAGGTCATGAATATATTTTTTAAATTTTTTATAATTCATATTTTTTTAAATAATTCAGCTTTTTATAAATATTGTAATTTTTTAAATATTTTACTTTTTTAAAAATATTTTGTAATTTATGAATGATTTAAACTTTGTTACTCTGATTGGGATAAAAAATTATGAGTGACGTGATTAAGACAAAAAAATTTATGAATGATCTAATTAAAACAATCGTAAAACTTGATTACTATTTTATAAAGTTATCCCTTTTAATATGTTATTCTTTCTAATGTTATTATATTATTATTAATTATTATTATTATTTATTATTAATAATCAGGATTATTATGTTATTACTGTTACTTATTATTATTATTATTATTATTATTATTATCATTATTATTATTATTATTATTTTAAATTATTATTATTACTAAAGTTATTATTTTTACTATTTTTGTTACTGTTAATAAGCATAATTTCCTGTAAATTATCATTGACATGTTTAATTTAACATCAGCAATCATAGTCGGATCATTCTCTCTACCTAACAAGATAGAGGAAAGACTCGCCTACACCTACCCTCCCCAGACCCTGCTCTTGAGTGGGATATACTGGGTTTGTTTGTTTGTTTGTTTGTTTGTAATCATAGTCGGATCATAGCTAATATTTGACGTATATATTAAACCCTAATCAATAAACCCTAACTTATTTGACCTTTAATAATCTTCTTACCATATTTTTCTCAGTCCTCTCTCCTATTAAATAATCATATTAACTACTAATAATATTAGTTAATTCTTTTTCAGATTAAAAATAGTATTTTAATAAATTAAGTAAGAGATCTTTTTATTAATGTTATTTCTATAAAAACATTTTTTTATAAAATTAGAAAAAAATTTAAAGCATCAAACCTTTTTAAAAATATGAAATATTTAAATTGAGGTTTTTAAAAAGAAATATTTTAAAAACAAAAAATAATTAAACTAGAGAGTTATAATAACTAAGAGCTTTAAAAACGATTTTTTATAAAATGTTTGTTTTGAAATAAAATTTTCATTCTATATATAATAAAGAACATTCCAATCATATATTATCTTATAATATCATTTTATAATTAATAAACTTTTATTGTATTTAATATTATATGTATTCAACCTGTGAAATATACGAGTTTACTAAAACTAGTCAAACATAAACAAAATTAACATACCATTAATAAACATAATTTCCCATAAATTACCACTAAAGTGTCTAATTTCATATTGATGATCATAATTTGATCATAGGTAACCTTTAACGTATGTAATCGACCTTGATCATCATAACCAAATATATTTGGCCTTGTATGACACGCATTGATGATAACTAAGCATAAGCAAACTTAACATACCCTTAATAAGCATAATTTCTCGTAAATTACCATCAGTGCGTATAATTTAACACCGATGATCATAATTCGATAATAGCTAAACTTTAACATATGTAATCGACCCCTATTGTAATCAAACATATTTGACTATAATTGACACTAGTTTCTTTATTATTATAATTACTAATATTATTTTTATTACTTATAATAATAATAACAATAAAAATAATTGTTACACCCTAACCTTAACGGCGGAAACGTCGAGATGTAAGGGTTAAGATAGTTCATGTCACATAACGCTAATTTAAAATGACAATATTATTAAATACCAATATTCGTGAGATACATTTAAGAAATAACATAAGTTCTCCACAATTAACAAAACATAAGAATTCTAACGATAAAAGATAGTAAATGTTCTTTTATTTTAATCTAGGTCCAACCTAGATTGTAACAAGTCTTCAAAGCAAGCTAAGCAGTATCATTTCCTAAAACATATTAAAAATAATGGTCAACATAATGCTGGTGAGTTTCCATAGATTTTCATACATAGATATATATATATCAAAGATGGCAATTCATGTAAATAAAGATGGATGAACAAATGTAAGAATCAAACTTTGACAAATATGACCACAATAACGATTAAACGATTAGCTAAGTGTATTTGGTTTCCATAGTGCTCAAGAACACGACACTAGGAGCCGGCAATAACCTCGGCTTTAGCACCAAATAGGCTTGTCAGACCCATAGATCTATGACGTCACAAGGCTAGCAATAGTTAATGATTGTATAAAACAAGAGTCATCACATGATAATTACAAGTGTTCAAATAATCATGACAAATAAGATGAATTACACAAGTGATTACAAGATTCAAAACGCGTTTACAAGTGTGTTTATAATAAGATTAACATGTTTCACTCTAAAAGTGTGAAAATATATAAAAGGGGGTATGAAAACTCACATGGATAATAAGGATGTCAATTAAGAAGTCTTGTATAAAATGCGGAGGATTCGATAAAGTTCAACCTAAATAAACGACGTATTAAATTAATCATAATTATTACGATGTTAAATTTGGGATTACAATGATGTTATTTATAAATCATTAAACCATGATTTTAGATACAATTTATTATTATTTTAATATTTAAATGCTAAGAATTTTAGGAATTAAAACCATTAGTAAAAATTAACTTTTCTTATTAAAAATTATTAAACTACTTGATAAAATAATAAAATTCGTAGTTTAAATGATTAAAATAATTCTTTTAAACACAATGGATGTGCATCCTATATAGGTACACATGTATTTTAATTTTCTTCTATTTACATAATCTAAACTTGTAATATACATACATACATATATATATATATATATATATATTGTAATAATGTGATAAATTTACAAATAAAGGAAAGAGTTTAAATTATAAACTAGAAGAAAATATTTCTAAATGAATCTATAAATTAGTCTAAGTTATTAAAATGATTTTTTTTGTTAATTTGATAATATTTAAAGTTTTATGGAATTATATAATTCCACAAACGAATTTAAAAAAAAAACTACAGGGGCCCGGGTTCGAACCCGGGACCTCCTGCCCACCACATAAGTGATTGACCCGTGGGCCAAAGTCCATCTTGTGTTATAAACCCCATTTTAAACCTTTTAAAACCTTAAATCTGAAAATCTCCAATTTTACATAAACCCTAGAATCAAAAATCGACCAAATTGAACATCAAAACTTTGATGTTAATGGAATTAACCATGGGGCTTTTGTTCCTCATGATAAAACGAAGTGTAGATGTCTCGAATTACCTGATATGATGAAGGATTGGAGGAGAACAAGTTCAAGCAAGTCGCGACTGTTCTTGGTACAATCGTGGTGTGTGCGTGTGTGTGTGTTTTGTATCAAATTGAGAGTTCAGAGAGTTTAAGAAAGTCAATTAGAAGCTTTACCCTCTGTTTACATACCTCAATGACAACCGATTCGAGTCTAGTAAGATTAATTTTTAATCGAGGGTTACGGGTGAACGTTAATTGGATTAAAGGATGTTTAAGATGCAATTACTCATACTACTATTATTAGGATTATTTTATTATTATTATTATTATTATTATTATTATTATTATTATTATCATTATTATTAATTACTTAATTATTTAGTTATACAAGAAATTTCAAATAAGACCTCGTATTTGCATTAATAACAAAACAAACCCTTACAAGAAATAACGACGTTAACAAACGTTTAATAAAATTACGAAAGGTCACAATAATAATAACAATAACAATAACATATAGTAATAATATAATAATAATAATTCTTATTAATATTATTATTTTTATTAATAATATTAATATAAAAATCATAAAGCCCTATAGTGATCCGCCATAGAGTCTTCATAATGGTGAGATTATTTCCATCGAAGTTATTTTAGATAAATAAAAGGAAAAACAGTTTTTGCCTACAATGGTTATGCATAATTTTTAAAATGTTAGCATAATATTAAATAGATGAAAATGTAAAAAATAGACTCACGGCGATGACATTTCTACACCTATGATGATGACCTTTTTTATTGTCGCTATAGGTGTTACCTATGCCGATAACATGTCGTCGTCATCGGGTCACTTTGGTTCTAGCTCTTCTAGAGCTATGGATGTTATGTCGTCTCCTTAGGGTGAACTATAACGACTACACCATGTCGTCACCATAAGTTTAGTTGCCACAGAGTTAATGTGTTTGGCAAAAAAAATCATATGTGAACTAGCAATCAGCATGTGATTTTATGTCAACTCAGTGTTAGATCACATGTGCTATTTGATGCAGATCACATATGATTCTAGCTTTTCATTGTCAAGAAAAAAAAAACCAATAAAAGTATTTCACCTGAGTTTTCTATTTAAAGAGCAAAAAAAAAAACTCTCTTTTTTAGTTATGTAAATTGTTTCGTGTTATTATTTTCTAAGCTTAATTTATTTTTAATTTTGTTAAGACAATGTTTTTATGGGTGTTTTACTGTTTTAGGAGAAATCAACTACATACATGAATTTTTTTTAATGTCATAAAATGTTTTTTATAGTCATTTCGATATTTCATATCTTGTTCTTCTAAAGGTTAAAAAGTATTTTTTATCTAAAGGCTAAAAAGTATTCATGTGTTCCCCTAAAATTCACGGGAACATATAACTCTAATCACTACAAAATATTAGGTCATTAGCGGCGAGTCGGCGACTATGTTTTTTTTAAATTTTTTTTTTTGTTTTTTCAAAAATCCAGTTTTCATCCAAAATAAACCTAGATTTTCTAATAACATAATCTAGATTACGCATTAACATAAAATTATACATAAACTACAATCTAGATTACGAAATATTATACAATCATACATAGATAATTTAGTCATAATTAAAAGCTAAAATTTTAGATTACGCAATATTATACAATCATAAAATAAGCTATTCATCCCCCTCGTCTGAATCGTCTTCTTCCGCTTGATTTGGAGCCTTTTGCGAAGCAATTAATTGTGTCATTTGCGACATAAATTGCGCATTTTGGAACAAACTTGAAATTTGCCCCGGCAAAAACAAAATATACATTTATATTTTGACAAAGTATATGAAGTGTAAACCAAACATACTATGTTGAACTTAACACATTCAAGTTTAAGTCATTTTGACCGGTTTAAACTTAAATCATGTCCTTTTCACCCGTTTTGCCATTTAAGCTAAACTTAGATAATTAAATTCTATTTTAGCGATTAAAAGTCATAATTAACCTAAAACAACTATGATGAACTTAACACATTCAAGTTTAAGTTATTTTGACCCGTTTATCCGCAAATCATGTTCTTTTCACCCGTTTTGACCCGTTTAAGCTAAACTTAGATAACTAAATTCTATTTTAGCGATTAAAAGTCATAATTAACCTAAAACAACTATGATGAACTTAACACATCCAAGTTTAAGTTATTTTGACCCGTTTAACCGCAAATCATGTCCTTTTCACCCGTTTTGACCCGTTTAAGCTAAACTTAGATAATTAAATTCTATTTTAGCAATTAAAAGTCATAATTAACCTAAAACAACTATGATTAACTTAACACATCCAAGTTTAAGTTATTTTAACCCGTTTAACCACAAATCATGTCCTTTTCACCCGTTTTGACCCGTTTAAGCTAAACTTAGATAATTAAATTCTATTTTAGCGATTAAGCATTATTAACATAGTAATTTTCAACCAATAAAGCACCTAAACTAACTTGTATAAACATTACTTGTTATTATTAAGCATTACTTATCCAATTACTAAACATTATTGTGACATCCGTCACCAAAATTTCCGTCATTTAACGTGGACTTTGTTAACTTTTCCTTAGAACGTTCATTCCTCATTTTTATAAATTATTCGTGTGGATGTCATACTTGCTTGGTTATCTTATACACTTGTGTTATCATTGTTTGCATCGTAATCACCTAAAACGTATACAAATATCGCCACCGTCATCATTAGATATATTTTATGTTATATAATATTAACGTCATCAATAACATCATTTTTAAGGTACAAATATCACTAAATACCTCCCTAACATCAATATAACGAGCCGATTTAAGTCGTTTTCAACCGAAGCAAAATTTGGGAACTCGGGGGCCAGGTGTAGGGACCAAACATGACATTTTGCCAAACTAGGACTGGGTATATAAACCCCTTACCAGCCCTAGCCACCAACACTTCATCTTCTTCCTTATCTTCTTCTTCCATTTCTCCTCCACCTTGTACCAAAACCGCCCCGTTTCTTCGCGTTTTCACCGGTTAAACCTCGGCTACAGCTGAGACTACTCATTTCTAGCAGGTAGACGACCTTGGTTGTCCCTTTCTTGTTTGTTTTACTGCTGCATTTTTTAGGGTTTCGGGTGCTCGGGTTCAACCCGAGCACATGAGGTCGTGTTGGTACGTGTGTTGACTTTCTGCGTGTGCATCTTGTTTGGGTATGTTAGATAAGTATTTCTGGAAGTCCTTGTGACGTGAAACTCGTGCCCGGAGCAGCCGGACGCTGCCTTGCACCTGCTGCAGTCGCGACCTGCTGTTCAGGCGACTGGGTCTGTCATGCGATTGAGTCGTGCGACTGAGTCCATGCGATTGGGTGAGTCGTGCGACTGAGTCCATCCGATTGACAGAGACGTGCGATTGAGTCCATGCGATTGTTTGTGTCATGCGATTGAGTCAAGGCGATTGTGTGTGTTGTGCGATTGAGTCATGCGAATGAATATTGTCATGCGATTGAGTCCATACGGATGAATGTCCGCGATTATGCGTGTATCGCACGACTGAATGCCTAGTCGCACCAATGGAGGTTCAGTCGTACGAATGAAGCTAATTCGTACGAATGAAGATTGAATCGTGCGAATGGATGTTGAGTCATGCGATTGGGTGCTATGTGGTATGACTGAATGCTGAGTCGCACGAATGAAGGCTCAATCGTACGAATGAAGCTGATTCGTACGATTGAAGTTTGATTCGTGCGAATGGAGTGTTGAGTCGTGCGTTTGGTCCTGTCGTGCGATTGGAGATGGTGTGTGTGATTTCCTCTTGTGTGCGGTGTGTTTGTCGTGTGATGTAAGGTGACATCGAAACGGTTGCCATTGCTAATGACAATCTTCAAATTAACACTATCAAATTCACTGAAATTAAACCAAATCGAATCAACTTAACATTTTACAATTAACAACAATCAATTTGTAATACTAATGCTTACTAAGTATTTCTCTAACAACAATGACACTTTTACACAAATATCATCAACAATGGCAACGTTTCTAGTACTTGGATCTACATAAGACCCATTGCATGTGTTTGTGTGTGTGTTACCCGCGACCGAACTGATACGACCCGACCCGACAGAACATTACTATTAACGTTAGACACATCATTAATGCTTAACATAACCGTCAATAGGTGTTTGACCGTTCATTGCATACAACGTTTGGGAAGCTTTTATCATACATACTTACCACTTAACAAGTGAGTTTCGTGGCCCCTTTTTATGCTTATACAATATTTCAACGTTTACAAACATGGGGGAAAAGTATGCTCACCCGTTTTCTATGCTGTACAACTTACATACAATTTACATACTTGTAATCAACGTGATACTGTTTTGTGAGTACTTATCTGATACATACATGAGTTGCTGTGTGGTTCTTTCTTACAACCATTTAATTCCGATGTTGGAACCGACGGATAGCTATTGGTAGTACTACTGGGTTGACACCCCCACCCTTGTCAGATGGTTACAAGTTGGTACCATCATTTTTCCAGGAACGGGCCTTGGGTGAATATATTCCGACAAGTTGCTGTGTGTACGTCATTAGGTTTGGTTGTAAAAACTCATGGTTATGTGATTTTGCTTGCTTATAACTGTATGCACGGTATTCCACAAACAATTACTATACAGCATCAATTACTGATTTACTATTTAAACCTACGAAGCTCACCAACAATTTTGTTGACCGTTTTGAGCATAACTTTTCAGGTGACAATGATAATTGAAGATCTAGGTGTGCTGCCTTAGTGGAGACCCTAGGATGCATTTTGAGACTATACAATACTTGACAAACATTCTTTTGCAAACATTGTAGTCTGATTTCATACAATTATTCTTTTGATACTTGCTCCCGGGTTGTGGAATTACATTACAATGATGTTATTTTTGGTTATGTGAATCATTTACGAGTTATGCTTATGGCTATGCTGTCGTGAATATTGACTAAACACGACACAAGTTTCCATTTGTGTCGGGTGTCGTCATGACACGCTTTATCATCAATTATACATACATTGCATCTCTATTGTTAACAATGTGTTACAATCTAGGTCAGCCCGGCCCAAGCCAGGGGCGTTGCCCCTTGGACCCCACTAGGGGCTGCCGCCCCTAGAACCCCGCTATCAGGGGCTGCCGCCCCCGAACCCTCGCTGTCCCGCGGAGGGTCAGTTATCTGGTACATCTCTCATGATTGATGAAATGTGAATGCTTAGACTAAGAGTTTGCTTCTTATTATGTATGGTGTTGTGTTATATTATGTATAACTTAAACATGACAGTGAAACATAAAGAAAGGTTATGAGGCCCATAACATGTACCTTGATAAAGTGATAAAGTAAAGCCTTGCAAGCAATTGATAAAGGAGGGTTGCATTCGTTGTACCCTCACCCGTGATAAAGTGATAAAGTATGCTCGAACAGGCAGGTCAGTAAGTCCTGAATTGGCATGACAATAATGGCCTGATCGAGTACGACAGTAAGTCCTTAATTGGCATGTCGGTAAAGTCCTAGGCGAGCCTAGGCACCGAAGTGACAGAGAATTGACGGATAAAGAAGAGTAATAAATAACAATAAATGATAAAGTAATGATAAAGTGATAGCTTGTGTGTATTTATATTTTGATAGACAATGATTGTTTTCAACTGATAAAGCTAATATCTCTTAATCAAGTTATTTAGCAAAGTAAACCTAGAATTCACTCAGCGAAGCTGACTTTTGTATGCATATCAGTTGACAGGTAAGAGTTAGAGCTTATGGGATGTGAGCATGGAATGGAAGCTTCTTGGCACTCAAAGACTGGCATCCCCGATAAAGAAAAGCTTAAAAGGACCTTTAAATAGTTTTGATGTTTAAAGACAATGTTTATAATTTAATTTAACTACGCTGTAATGGGTTGAATTACGGTATATTTTTCCGCTGCAATATATATATTTATACACACATGAGTAAATAATTGCTTTAAATCTATGTTCGCTGTGAATGGCCAACTGTGAGGCTTCCCTGAGAAAGGTGGGCCTTACAAGCTAGAGGAAGAGAGTCCGCAATGCGGATGTCATGGGATGAGTTTAAGGCATTGATTACTGAGGAATACTGCCCCTCGATGAAATGAAGAAACTGGAGCATGAATTCTGGAATCATGTGTAACATCCCGTAATTTTTTTTTATAAAACAATTACGTTTAATACGTACTAATTCCAATAATTACAAAATTTATAATAATAATCATAATATTAATAATAATAATAGTAATAATTATAATAATAATAATAATAATAATAATAATAATAGCAATGATTTATAAAAAAAAATGTATAAAAATTAGATTTATAAAGTCCAGGGGTTGTTCTGTTATTTCTGAAACTTCAAAAGAAACATTATTACATAAAATGTAAACTCTGAAAACCACAGGGACCAAATGTGTAAAATGTTTAAAACTCACCCCCCCCCCGTCGCCTTCTTCCCCGTCCGGCCACCTTCGGTCGTTTCTCCGGCGAGAGCCAAAATTCACCAACAAACACGGTTGTGACCAAATTAACAATCCCGACATACTCTCGTGGATAAACCGAACTCGGGCCACTATTCAATTTAAGAAATGATAGTGCAATTACCACCGAAACCGACCACCTCCACTTCGGCCGACCCACTCACCAACTCGACCACTAAACCTCAACTACAATTAAATTAATCGAAAGGGAACAATCTTCTGACCATTTAAAAACCTCCATCACGATCAGTTTGATCTACAAACACACAAAACACCACATTCAATCCCCATTTCACCCGCGACCTGCAACCGTTCGAACACCAACTTCAGTGCTTCAAAACTCGAATTAAACATAGGGCTTTTGATTATAAGCTTAATTCAAAGCTTCCTGTGCAAGCAATTTGGTTTTCATCATCGTTTGATCATCATTCGACTTCGGGTTATATCGCGACCTGTTCTTTATTGATTTTATCATCAATTCGATATCAATAAGGTAATTAAATACATCTATAGGTTCGGTTTAACATAGGGATTAAAAGCCCTAAGTTTAATTTGATTATTAACATCGATTTGATCTCCAATTTGGATCAAATCGAATTAGGGTTCTTCGGGATTAGGGAAATTCTGGAAAACAGTATTTAAATTCAATTAAAATTATGTTTAATCGCGGTCTAGAGCCTTGGCTCACTGGTTAGTCGCGTGTGTGTGTGTACCTGGGGTCCCGGGTTCGACCCGGGCCAACCCCCTTTTAATTGTTTTATTTTTTTTAAAACTTTACAAATACTTTAAAAATATGGAAAATTTTCTAAAAATTATAAAAATAAATTCTAAATATTCTCCTTATTTTATAATACAAAATAATTTTCTGTAAATTTATTTTATTTAAAAACTATAATAGATCTCTATAAAATATTATTTAAAAATATTAAAAATACTTATTTTTATAAAATAAATTCTAAAACGAGTTTAATTATGAAATAATCACGAAAATCATGAAAATTATATAAATATTATTTATAAATATTATAAATAATTATTTCTATAAAAATGGACACTTTATTATCTTTAAATACAAATTAATATATTTTATAAATTCACAAATTATTTATGAAATTGTGGGTTATTTCTTGTAAAATATATTTAAACCAAAGGTATAAATTAATACCTTATTATTAATCAAAATACTATAAATGTGATTATCCTTATTTGTAAATATTATTGGATAATTATAAATTATATAGTTAAACCACGTCATTATTATAATTAATTCTAAAAATATTTAAATACAAATATGAAAACCCTTTTAATGGAATCGAAATATATAAATAATTGTTTAATAAGTTTAATACTTATTGATAATTATTTATTAATACAAATAGAAATCTATAAAAACATTGTAACATATTGCGTGTGTGACACGTGTTAAACCAAATCAACTCAAACCTTACCAAATATATTCATTCGTATTAAAGACTAAATTACAATCAATAATAGGTATTGAACGTGTTTGATCGTGCTTTGCCTAATTCTTTGAAGTTCTTATTCATTACATCAATCCAAGGTGAGTTCCGTGGCCCCTTTTTATGCTTTTATAATTGTTTCAATGTTTTCAAACTTGGGGGAAAAGTATGCTCACCCGTTTTCGATGCTGTAAAATCTTACATACAATTTTCATACTTGGAATCGACGTGATACTATTCTCATATTCTAATACATACATGGTGTTATTCTATGATTCTTACAACCATTAATTCCCGGGTTTGGGAACCAACGGATAGGTATTGGTAGTACTACTGGGTTGACACCCCCACCCTTCGACGATTGGTTAACTTGTGAGTTACCAACACAGCTGCCAGCAATCAGGCCAAGGGTGAATATATTCCGACAGATTTATATGCATAACGTCATTAGGTTTGGTTGTCCTTAAACACATGTTATGTGGTTTTTGCTTACAGTATGATTCCATATCAAATTCTATACAGCATCAAATGTTTTAAATTTAAACCTGCGGAACTCACCAACATTATGTGTTGACATTTTTGAGCATATCTTTTCAGGTGAACATAATCAAAGAGGATAGCTAGAGTTGATGCCTTAGCCGAGACCCTCAGGATTTCAATAAGTTTTGCATATGTAATATTTGTCATTTGTTTCATATTTGAACATTGTGTGATTTGGATTGGAATCAATAAGACTATGATAGTCGTGGAACTGACTAACCACGACACAAGTCACCATTGTGTCGGGCGACGTCATGACACGAGATGTTTGCATGTATTATATCTCTGTATTTATGCCAAGTGTTATGACGATCCCGTCCGTCGCATCCTCGTGTTTCCGCTATAAGCGGGGGTGTGACAGATTGGTATCAGAGCCTTGGTTATAGAGATTTAGGTGGAGAATTCGACCTAGACTATAACCTAAGAACCTTCATATAGAATGCATGCTAGGGATTGTGTGCATTTGATTTTACCTAAATGTCTTTCATGATTTGTGTGACACATAGACACCTGTATTCTGGATTTCCTGGCAAAAGGCCCTCGGGCTAAGGCAAGCATATCGCATATATCTCATTACGAGACCTGGTATGCTTACCTGGGGATTTCTGGGATGAGTGATAAACTATGGTCAATACACAGATCTACAAGGCAAATGGGTCAAATATATTAAGTCTATGAACTTAATATACGGGTATATTCCTATATACCTAATAATCTACAAGTATGTTCCTACATACCTAATTTTATACATGTACACGTGTTATCTGAACATCCCGGGGAAGACATTATTACTCTCAGTCTTTCTCCATGGGATACTTTTATACTAAGAACTTTACGCTTGTATGCGCACAACATCATATTATTAGGGAACTTCGGTGATCACGCGTAGCGTCGATCTCGGATATTGAATCCGACCCTATCATAGTTATGACTGAAATCCTGAAAGTATGACGGATATGCAGTTACCATTAGACTTAATGTGCTTATATGCTTATTTGCTATTACATGCTATTATTGGAATACTGGCTCATGGACATAAGGACATTACATTATTTATGCTTGATGAATCTAGATAGTACTATGATGTTAACTTGGGGTAAGTGGAGCTAGGGTGACCATGCAAGGTAAATTACCATTACGGGTGCACACGTAATTGTAATTCACCATGCATAAGAAGTCTAGCAAATCTTACCATGAGGTAACGATCATGAGTATCACACGTTTCTATTCTATACCCTAGGGTGCTAGGGTCATAATTCTAGTAAGTCCTTATTGAAGGCAATCAAACATTGTAAGTCCTTGTTGAAGGCAATCAAACATTGTAAGTCCTTGTTGAAGGCAATCAAACATTATCAGTCCTTGTTGAAGGCAATTAAACATTATCATTTACTCAAGTCCTGTCCTACTTAGAGCCTTCATAGTATTTCCAATTATAATATTGACCTTATGAGAAATATCTCCACTTAGCGTTTCAGTAACCACTGATTAATGCTTAGAATGAAAGTGGAATACATAAATGTAGAGGAGTAATGATACTCTCTACACATACAAAACGTTATTCTTTAAAATTATGCTAAGGATAAACGGATGTCACGTAACTGGTTTAGGCATCGTTCTAGGTATGCCACGGATGTGGTGGGAACGCTGCGGGGAACCCTATATATAAGCATCCTTGGTATACCAAGAATGTGTTTAAACTGGGCTACGTGATGATCCTGATTGTCTGAGGCATGATGCTATTATGACTCTTAACTCTATGCTATGTTGCTACCTTATATGTTACTTGGTGGCTATACTCTATTATGTGCTAATACTTGATGCTAAGTGTCGTATGATGATTACTTGTGAATGCTATTGATCTTGGATGCTTTCGGCGGTGTGGTTCTTCTTTGTGGGTCTACTTTGTGGTTCTTCTTTGCCGAGCATCCATTACAACCATTAGTTCCAGTAATGGGACCTAAGGATTGGTTTGGTTGTAATCTATACGTATGCGCTTTGTGGATCTTGCTACGTCATATAAACTTATACGTATGCGCTTTGTGGATCTTGCTACGTCATATAAACTATACGTATGCGCTTTGTGGATCTTGCTACGTCACATTAAACTATTTACACTTTAGGAATGTTTTCTTTACAGCCATCAATTCCCGTGTGGAACCGATGTATAGGTTTGACTGTAGCCATTTATAACTGGTAAAACCACCTATACATAAGTGTAGTTGTGGTGGCTCTTATTAAACTTATATTACGTTATTCTTTAGAATGATGCTAAGGAAAATTAAGATGTTATGTAACTAGTTTAAGTATATTTCAAAGTATATCGTGGATGTGGTGGGAACGCTGCGGGGAACCCTATATATAAACATCACCGGTATACTAAGAATGTGCTTAAACTAGGCTACATAATGGGTTATTGGAACTTGATAAGTAGAACCATATATGATTCTTTTTATACTTTGATTCCTATCAAAGCACACACAAATCTTAAATCATAGTCAAGGCATTGCGTGCCTAAATCAAATAATTTTCAAAATGAGCTTTGACTCGTTATTCGTGATTTTCAAAATCTCGTCAAAGTCAGTGCCCCACCACCCAGTACATGCAAGGTTGGAAGAGTGGGATGAGTATCTGCTTATCGGAACGCATGTCTTCAATAAGGTTATGGCTGATCTCATATCTTGAGAAGTCCACGTATTCCCTTCGATTGTGAATCGAATGTTCACATCTCATTATAATGTCGAATCATTCTTGTCCTTGATTTCGTCTTCCTGATTTAAATTATTCAAGATTTGAACATCATCCTAACAAACTCTGCTATCTCAAACCTTGATCTTAAGCTTGTTAGCATGATCTTTCCTTTGTTACACTGATGTAACTTGAAATTTTCCTAATTCCTAATTGATATTAATTTCCTTTCATCGTAAAGTCAAACTTTATACTGCTTGTACCGTGGGAAATGCAAGAGTTTGCAAGTCAACCTATGACTAAGAACACTCGTATCTCCTAAATGATTCTATTTCATCAAAGCAGGGGAGATTCCCTTACTTTGATGATTCTCTATTTCGATAAATGGTTTCCCATTTGTTAGTTCTATGAAATTTCATCATCTGGATTGGGGTGACTTCCTCATCTTGAGGATTGACTTCAATTATTCTCATTGGAAATTACATTTCATAAATGACATGATCTCACCAAAATAGGATTGAAACCCGTATTTTGGTGGCAAATGTCAACCTTAGATTGTTTTCTTGTTATTATCAAGATAGGCATGAATCATTACCTCAAAGCCTTTAAGGAATATTTTTAATATCAACTCCGATTGTGATTGATAACCACCTTCCTTAAAACTACGCTCGTGAAATCTTTCAACATCTTCAACCGTTAGACACCTAATGACAATCTTCACACGAAACTTAGGTTGAACTATTTTGACCCTGCTTTTAACTAACCGTGCTGTAGATAAAGTTCTGAGCGCCAGAATATATAGGAAATGAAACATTTATAACACTTACCCTTATATAAGTTCTAATCTACCTAGAGTCTATATGGGAATCACATGGTGACACTAGTCTTATCTCTAGTGAGACGTCACTCCTTTTACATTTCAGAAATTATGCAAATTGAATGGTTGCTTAGAATATACATGGCCTTTGAAGAATGATGCTTGTCCACTAGTGGGTACCGCACTGAAATGGTAGAATGCCTAAACTCAAGTATAAGGTAGTGAGGCTGCAATAGTCATGACTTGAGATAAGTTTAAAATCTTTGGCGAGTGAGTACTATTACCCAAGGAATGAAATGCAAAAGTTAAAATTGTAATACTGGAATCATGCTCTTTATACTGATAGAATCCATAAGTTGACAAAGCTAATGTCATACCTTGTAACATTTAGATCAAATAGAATTAAGTAGGACATTGGGAAGATCTGTGAATAGTAGGACAAAGTTGGAGATTAGAGCAAGCAAACTAGTGGTGAAATAGACAAGAAGACTCAGATGTTATTATAGGCACATATCTTATCATCAATCAATACATATCTGTTGGATACTGGTAGAGGATAGCATTGATTCCTTCAAATTCACTTCTTCATTTGTCATGAACCCCAGTTGCTTAGAAATTAGTTAGTCGGTGGAGATAGGAAAACTCTCGACATGCGTAAGTTAAGATGTATAGAACTACTCGAAGACTGAGATTATTGTATACAGTATTGTTCTTAGAATAGGAAGGTTGGAAAGGAAATGACTGTTGTGTGTGACCTATCTTCTTCATTCCTACCGGTCATGGAAACTTTTTAGTTTTAACTTGGCCAGAATAAGTGCCTCTTATCTTAACTGTATGATGACAATTGGTGCATTATAAAAATTCAATTCGACACATTATCTCACAACGTCGAGGAATTAACCTGCATCTGTTTCAAATATTCGTATACCGTGGTATGATGTTACATCAATCGTTATTCTAAATGATTGATTCATTTTCTGTTTTAACAATATTCTTAACCATCCTTGTGAACCCATTCCAAGATCTTCGCATAGCATATTATTCTTAGACCGATGGTTGGTCAAAGGAGAAATACATATTCACAAGATATGCGTTAAGGTCGTTTCATATGAGGACGTTTGGGGTTCTTAAATTCCAACGGTTAACCTTTCTTATCATTGCTGGTCTTTTAATGATTTCTAGACATCACCTTACCACGAAAATTATATTCTGAAAGTTGTGATTATAAGTCTAAAATATCATGGAAACTCGTCATCGTGTTCTAACGTTCCATATGCCAAATCTCAAAAAGAGTCTCGCGATTCTCTGGAAGAGTTCAGGTTGGCATACACTATGTAAAGAATTTTGTAGAAGATTCTATACAAATGAAACAAAGCCGATACCTATTGTCAAAGTCCGCAGGGAATCTAAACGTGGCCCAGAGTTTACATGGGAACGTGAGGACCAAAGGAAAACCAAGTACTCATGTCTTTTCGTTTCAGTCTCCTCGGGATTAAAATTTCGGGACGAAATTTCCTAAAGCAGGGGAGACTGTAACATCCCGTAATTTTTTTTATAAAACAATTACGTTTAATACGTACTAATTCCAATAATTACAAAATTTATAATAATAATCATAATATTAATAATAATAATAGTAATAATTATAATAATAATAATAATAGCAATGATTTATAAAAAAAATGTATAAAAATTAGATTTATAAAGTCCAGGGGTTGTTCTGTTATTTCTGAAACTTCAAAAGAAACATTATTACATAAAATGTAAACTCTGAAAACCACAGGGACCAAATGTGTAAAATGTTTAAAACTCACCCCCCCCCCCCGTCGCCTTCTTCCCCGTCCGGCCACCTTCGGTCGTTTCTCCGGCGAGAGCCAAAATTCACCAACAAACACGGTTGTGACCAAATTAACAATCCCGACATACTCTCGTGGATAAACCGAACTCGGGCCACTATTCAATTTAAGAAATGATAGTGCAATTACCACCGAAACCGACCACCTCCACTTCGGCCGACCCACTCACCAACTCGACCACTAAACCTCAACTACAATTAAATTAATCGAAAGGGAACAATCTTCTGACCATTTAAAAACCTCCATCACGATCAGTTTGATCTACAAACACACAAAACACCACATTCAATCCCCATTTCACCCGCGACCTGCAACCGTTCGAACACCAACTTCAGTGCTTCAAAACTCGAATTAAACATAGGGCTTTTGATTATAAGCTTAATTCAAAGCTTCCTGTGCAAGCAATTTGGTTTTCATCATCGTTTGATCATCATTCGACTTCGGGTTATATCGCGACCTGTTCTTTATTGATTTTATCATCAATTCGATATCAATAAGGTAATTAAATACATCTATAGGTTCGGTTTAACATAGGGATTAAAAGCCCTAAGTTTAATTTGATTATTAACATCGATTTGATCTCCAATTTGGATCAAATCGAATTAGGGTTCTTCGGGATTAGGGAAATTCTGGAAAACAGTATTTAAATTCAATTAAAATTATGTTTAATCGCGGTCTAGAGCCTTGGCTCACTGGTTAGTCGCGTGTGTGTGTGTACCTGGGGTCCCGGGTTCGACCCGGGCCAACCCCCTTTTAATTGTTTTATTTTTTTTAAAACTTTACAAATACTTTAAAAATATGGAAAATTTTCTAAAAATTATAAAAATAAATTCTAAATATTCTCCTTATTTTATAATACAAAATAATTTTCTGTAAATTTATTTTATTTAAAAACTATAATAGATCTCTATAAAATATTATTTAAAAATATTAAAAATACTTATTTTTATAAAATAAATTCTAAAACGAGTTTAATTATGAAATAATCACGAAAATTATGAAAATTATATAAATATTATTTATAAATATTATAAATAATTATTTCTATAAAAATGGACACTTTATTATCTTTAAATACAAATTAATATATTTTATAAATTCACAAATTATTTATGAAATTGTGGGTTATTTCTTGTAAAATATATTTAAACCAAAGGTATAAATTAATACCTTATTATTAATCAAAATACTATAAATGTGATTATCCTTATTTGTAAATATTATTGGATAATTATAAATTATATAGTTAAACCACGTCATTATTATAATTAATTCTAAAAATATTTAAATACAAATATGAAAACCCTTTTAATGGAATCGAAATATATAAATAATTGTTTAATAAGTTTAATACTTATTGATAATTATTTATTAATACAAATAGAAATCTATAAAAACATTGTAACATATTGCGTGTGTGACACGTGTTAAACCAAATCAAACCAAATCAACTCAAACCTTACCAAATATATTCATTCGTATTAAAGACTAAATTACAATCAATAATAGGTATTGAACGTGTTTGATCGTGCTTTGCCTAATTCTTTGAAGTTCTTATTCATTACATCAATCCAAGGTGAGTTCCGTGGCCCTTTTTTATGCTTTTATAATTGTTTCAATGTTTTCAAACTTGGGGGAAAAGTATGCTCACCCGTTTTCGATGCTGTAAAATCTTACATACAATTTTCATACTTGGAATCGACGTGATACTATTCTCATATTCTAATACATACATGGTGTTATTCTATGATTCTTACAACCATTAATTCCCGGGTTTGGGAACCAACGGATAGGTATTGGTAGTACTACTGGGTTGACACCCCCACCCTTCGACGATTGGTTAACTTGTGAGTTACCAACACAGCTGCCAGCAATCAGGCCAAGGGTGAATATATTCCAACAGATTTATATGCATAACGTCATTAGGTTTGGTTGTCCTTAAACACATGTTATGTGGTTTTTGCTTACAGTATGATTCCATATCAAATTCTATACAGCATCAAATGTTTTAAATTTAAACCTGCGAAACTCACCAACATTATGTGTTGACATTTTTGAGCATATCTTTTCAGGTGAACATAATCAAAGAGGATAGCTAGAGTTGATGCCTTAGCCGAGACCCTCAGGATTTCAATAAGTTTTGCATATGTAATATTTGTCATTTGTTTCATATTTGAACATTGTGTGATTTGGATTGGAATCAATAAGACTATGATAGTCGTGGAACTGACTAACCACGACACAAGTCACCATTGTGTCGGGCGACGTCATGACACGAGATGTTTGCATGTATTATATCTCTGTATTTATGCCAAGTGTTATGACGATCCCGTCCGTCGCATCCTCGTGTTTCCGCTATAAGCGGGGGTGTGACATCATGCTATGGTGGGGGCTGGGCACGCAGCTTATACTGATCGATTCCACGAGCTGGCGAGGCTAGTTCCACATCTTATGACCCCGGAGTCAAAGAGAATCGAGAGGTACATTTGGGGACTTGAGTCTCAAATCCGGGCAATGGTAACAGCAGTTGCTCCTCCAATGATCCAGAGCGCAATTCTGAAGGCTGGCGCTCTAACTGATGAGATGGTAAGAACAGGGGTGTTGGGTAGGGGAGCAGAGAAGAGAAAGGAGGTTGGAGAAACGAGCCGGAACATATATATATATGTATATATGTATATATATAGATATGTTTATATATGTATACATATAGATATATATATACCGAGCGCCGGGAGGTTTGATAAGAGGGCCAAGACGACCCGGAATTTTGTGGCTGTGACTCAGGGCAAGAGAGAGTATGTTGGGCCGCACCCCAAATGTGATAGGTGCAACTATCATCATCCCCCAGCAATGCCGTGTCGGGTGTGTCTGAACTGTAGACGCCCGGGGCATCAAGCGAGAGACTGCAGAGTGGCGCCGAACCTGGTGGCACCCATCAAAGCGGTTAACCCAGCTGATTCGTACGATTGAAGGTTGATTCGTGTGAATGGAGTGTTGAGCCATGCGTCTGGTCCTGTCGTGCGATTGGAGATGGTGTGTGTGATTTCCTCTTGTGTGCGGTGTGTTTGTCGTGTGATGTAAGGTGACATCGACACGGTTGCCATTGCTAATGACAATCTTCAAATTAACACTATCAAATTCACTGAAGTTAAACCAAATCGAATCAACTTAACATTTTACAAATAACAACAATCGATTTGTAATACTAATGCTTACTAAGTATTTCTCTAACAACAATGACACTTTTACACAAATATCATCGACAATGGCAACGTTTCTAGTACTTGGATCTACATAAGACCCATTACGTGTGTTTGTGTGTGTGTGTTACCCGCGACCGAACCGATACGACCCGACCCGACTGAATATTACTATTAACGTTAAACACATCATTAATGCTTAACATAACCGTCAATAGGTGTTTGACCGTTCATTGCATACAACGTTTGGGAAGCTTTTATCATACATACTTACCACTTAACAAATGAGTTTCGTGGCCCCTTTTTATGCTTATACAATATTTCAACGTTTACAAACATGGGGGGAAAGTATGCTCACCCGTTTTCTATGCTGTACAACTTACATACAATTTACATACTTGTAATCAACGTGATACTGTTTTATGAGTACTTATCTGATGCATACATGAGTTGCTGTGTGGTTCTTTCTTACAACCATTTAATTCCGGTGTTGGAACCGACGGATAGGTATTGGTAGTACCACTGGGTTGACACCCCCACCCTTGTCAGATGGTTAACAGTTGGTACCATCATTTTTCCAGGAACGGGCCTTGGGTGAATATATTCCGACAAGTTGCTATGTGTACGTCATTAGGTTTGGTTGTAAAAACTCATGGTTATGTGATTTTGGTTGCTTATAACTGTATGCATGGTATTCCACAAACAATTACTATACAGCATCAATTACTGATTTACTATTTAAACCTGCGAAGCTCACCAACAATTTTGTTGACCGTTTTGAGCATAACTTTTCAGGTGACAATGATAATTGAAGATCTAGGTGTGCTGCCTTAGTGGAGACCCTAGGATGCATTTTGAGACTATACAATACTTGATAAACATTCTTTTGCAAACATTGTAGTCTGATTTCATACAATTATTCTTTTGATACTTGCTCCCGGGTTGTGGGAATTACATTACAATGATGTTATTTTTGGTTATGTGAATCATTTACGAGTTATGCTTATGGCTATGCTGTCGTGAATATTGACTAAACACGACACAAGTTTCCATTTGTGTCGGGTGTCGTCATGACACGCTTTATCATCAATTATACATACATTGCATCTCTATTGTTAACAATGTGTTATGACGATCCCATCTCGCTCGCGCCCCCGTGTTTCCGCTCTCAGCGGGGGTGTGATAATTATAAACAAATAATTTAACGAATAACTTGTATAACTAAATTAAAAATTCACACAAATAGCACAACCTAAATAATTCATATAATAACACAACTAAATCAAAAATTCTACCTAAATAATGTTTTAACATAACTAAAAAAAATACATACTAAATCAAAAATTCATACCTAAAAAATACATACCAAAAAATACATACTTTTAACACAGCAGTGGCAGTGGTGGTGGGTTGCAGTAGTGGCGGTGGTCGGTTGCAGCAGTGGTGGTGGTGGTGGTGGTGGATTGCAGCAGCGGTGGTGGGGATTGCAGTGGTGGCAGGTGGTGAGAAGTGGTGTTCGGTAGTGCTCAATCGGGTAGGCTGCTCGGGTGGTGGGGGGTTGCGATGGTGACCGGCGAGAGGAGGAGGGAAAGGGGGAATGGGGGTTGCGGTGGTGACCGGTGGGTGGTGATCGGGTGATGGCTGGTGGGTGGTGATCGGGTGATGGCCGGCGGGTGGTGCTCGGGTGATGGCCGGTGGGTGGTGCTCGGGTGGTGGCAGGCGGCGATCGAGAGAGAAAGGTGGATGGAGGGAAAGGGGGAAATGTGGAGGGAAGTCGACGGTGGGCTGTATATTTTTAACCAATAGCGGCGACATGTCGCCGCTAATAGTGTCGCCGCTATTGGTTAAGTACGATCAATCCCCGACCGATAGATCTATTGCACGATCAACGGCCAGATCTGATTGAAAAACGTGGAAACGGATTCCTCATCAATAGCGGCGACAAGTCGCCGCTAATAGTGTCACCGCTATTAATCCTGTCGCCGCTAATAGCGTCGCCGCTATTAATTGTGTTTGTTGTAGTGAATATATTATAACTATTTTGATTGTCTCTTAGATCATATACCAGATTCAAGGAATCTCCAATAATTTCGTACGTTAATTCTAAAATAAATTCTATAATTTAATTTGATTTGTGCTCAAATTCATATTAAACAACACAAAATATTACTTAATTAAATCATCGTAGCACAATTAGCAAAACGCCAAAACGTAATTAAACACCTTTGAAAACAACTTGATACATCTTGGCAGAGTATTCATGAGGTGGGCTCGTCAAATTTTTTCATAAATAGCTACATATATATAGAAATTTGAACTTGATTTTGATGATTTTTTGCACGCTCAATAAATTTGTCAGTGACAAATTTAATTTCGATATTTATGGTGTGTATGGTTTATCATTAATTTGACAGTCAAAGCCATTTAATATATCATTCAATATAATATTTACAAGTTTGATGTGTGTAGTATAGGTAGAGGTTCTAATAAGAAATAAGTTTTGCCTAAGTATGCTAAGAAGGAATAAGAACATGACATGTGGCACTCTTAAAATTAGGGTTAAAGGGCATTATGGTCCTAATACACACTTATTAGTCCCGTTTGTATTTTATCAAAATGCAGCAGAATCTGTAACCAACCACCATCTCCCCCAACCATCTCCCCCAAATCAGCGAAGAAGGAGAGGAGATTCGACGGTGAGCCACTGTAAACCGTTTGTCCTCGAGAGAGAAACAACAATCGGTCGAGTAAACCGAGAAGACGATAGCTTGGCTGGTGTACGGACATAACCACGATGCTTCCGGTTTGTGCGATGCGTTGCAGCACCTTCACCACCATGTACGCACTGGTGGAATCGAGGCCTAATGTCGGTTCATCGAGAAAGAGTATGATTGGATCGTGAATGATGTCAGTTCCGATTGATACACGGCGGCGTTCTCCGCCGGAGACTCCGCGGTGTCCTTCGTCTCCGATGACGGTGTTTTTGAGCCCTAATTGGTCAATTAGGGCTTGAACTCTTTGCATCTTCTTCGATTTCGATAGTGTTCGAGGTAGACGAAACTCAGCGGCGAACATCAACGTTTCTTCTACAGTTAACATCGGGAATAAGAGATCGTCCTGCATAACGTAAGCTGAAATCACCTTCAACAGCTTCGATTCACTTCTTGTTTCTATTAAAAATTGATATGTGTGGATGTTACAGCACAAAAGATGAAATACAGCACTTTTCTGTATTGTGTTGTATTGTGTTGTATTCACTTCTTGTTTTGTGCTGTATTGTGCTGTATTCATTTCGATTGGAATCACTTCTTGTTTTGTGCTGTATTGTGCTGTATTCAGTGATAAACCACTCTGGACTCTCACCTCACTTTTCTGAGATGATTCGTGCGTTTTGTGCTGTTTTATGAAACACAGCACAGCCTTGTGCTGTTTTATGAAACACAGCACAGCCTTGTGCTGTTTCATGAAACACAGCACAGCCTTGTGCTGTTTCATGAAACACAGCACAGCCTTGTGCTGTTTCATGAAACACAGCACAGCCTTGTGCTGTTTCATGAAACACAGCACAGCCTTGTGCTGTTTCATGAAACACAGCACAGCCTTGTGCTGTTTCATGAAACACAGCACAGCCTTGTGCTGTTTTATGAAACACAGCACAGCCTTGTGCTGTTTTATGAAACACAGCACAGCCTTGTGCTGTTTTATTAAACACACCACAGCCTTGTGCTGTTTTATGAAACACAGCACAGCCTTGTGCTGTTTTATGAAACACAGCACAGCCTTGTGCTGTTTTATGAAACACAGCACAGCCTTGTGCTGTTTTATAAAATGCATCACAGCCTTTTGCTGTTTTTTGAAATACAGCACAGCCTTGTGCTGTTTTATGAAATGCAGCACAAAAACGTTAAAAATGTAGCACAACGTCACATAATTTGATTTTTTTTTTTTAAAAAACTATAGTAATACTATACTCAAATTAAAGAGAAAAAAATGCTCGATTTTATGGTGTAATTTATTTAAAAAAATAATGTCGTATAAAAAAGTTATTAGCATTTAAAAAAATAGGGGGGAAATTTTAAAAAGTCAACAATTGTGGGTAATGTAATAAAATACCCAAATTACCCTTGATTACTTATTTTTTCTACACTTTGATCTTAGCCCTTAATTAGATAATTAGAAGGCTAAGATTACTTCTTAGCATACTTAGGCAAAAATTAATTTGTAAGGAAACCTCCCTCGTGTAGTATATTCTTTTGATTTGTCCACGTAGACTAAATGGTGTTATGAGAATGTGAGTAGTAGTGCAAGCTTACAATTCTTGAATCACATGTTACAAAATTCATTCTTGACTTAATAATATTATAATTTAAACAAATTGTATTATAATATATATTAAAAAGTTTGGTCGACAGAAAACTTTGAATATTTTGGATTTTGGCCACTAATGTTTATCAAATTACGAATTTGTCCTCATACATTTTTTTTTTTGTCGTGTCTACCCTTTTAAACCCTTTCTTCCTCTATGGTGTCTTCTCCGACCTTCACTACTGGTTTCTGTTGGGTGACTATGGAACCCTAACTTAATCTTCTGTTTTTTTGTTTGTTTAATTATCGATGAGTAATTTATTTTTCTTTTACATCCCATAGCTAGGTCAAGTTCTGCCCCATCACGATTTAGGTTTCCGGCATGATAAATGTTCTAATTTTTTGTTTGGATTTATTGGTTTCAAAAGTTAAATCATGTGGTTAATCGATAGGAAATTGTATCTAAATGAAATATATTTTTGTTTGAACATGTGATTAGATTAATGATAAATAGTTTTTATTTTGCTGATGCTAGGTTATGCATATTACGGTAATGCATAATTCCAGTTTTACAAAATCTTGAAATTTTTAATGTAATCCATAGTATTTGCCGATAAGTTTACGCGCGGTAAAGGGCCCTTATGTGTTTTAGCTTATATCACTAAATTATAGGAACATGTAGATTATTTTGCACTAGAGCTCCTAAGATCATTGTTTTTCCATTGTACATTGGATTTTTATTTTATGGTTAATTGTTAAAACTTGAAAGATGAGGTTAGATTAATGTTCTTTGAATTTATCATGACCTTAAGCTTAGAATGTCTTTAATTTGAGGATGTTTAAGATGTTTTTTTTGCTTCAGCTTAACTTGCTTTAGCTAGGGTTTATATGCTTAAGTTCTTGATTTAACTCATAGTATACGAAAACCAATACTTAATATTTTGAGATTTAACATGAAGTGATTAATTTTATGAGTTCCAGATGATTGTTAATCAGTTTAATTCATCTATTTCATAGGCATGATAGAAGCTGTTTTTTTCTATTTTACCAATCATGGAATAAGTGAGGAATTTATACATGAAGTTTTAACCCAAACCAAGAACTTCTTTATTCAGCCATTCAAGAAAAATATGAAGCTTCTTAGGAACAAAAAATATCATGCTCTCTTGCAAGAGGGGGCGAGAAGAGGCGGCGAGAAGAGGCGGCAAGAGGACACCCGCAGCAACGTGCGGACACAATTCTAGTTTTATAATATTGAAAAGCTCGAGCCAGCTCGTGGCTCGTCGAGCCAGCTCGAATTTTTTTTAAAAAATTAATTTTGCACATGTTTATATAAATAAAAACAGAAAAAACTGATATTAAAGATAATTAAACAACATTATATGTTCTTAATAATAAAAAACAAACAACCAAGTTCTAGTAAGAAAAGCAAATGTAAACAACCAAGTTCATAATTAATTGTTTTTGACCAATACATAAAACACCAAAAAACAATCTTGATCTTTTTATCAAACTTCTTTTCTTCATTCTTCATGTTGGTCTACAGCCACCAGTCTTAAGAATTCCAATTCCCCTGTAAATACACGGAACACATTAAATAAATGCTGGTATTCAACCACCTGACAGTTAATATTTAACCACCTAAGTGTTCTTACATTGCAGGATAATGAACAGCAACTTTTGTTGCACATCAAATGCAATCACAACCCAGTCAAATATGAACAGCAACTTTTACTAGTTTGGGTTGCATTGAAAAAGCAGTTAACTTGGATAATGAACAGCAACTTTTGTTGCACATCAAATGCAATCACAACCCAGTCAAATATGAACAGCAACTTTTGTTGCACATAGAAGAAAAAGAACACAACTCTAAACAAATATAAAAGGGACCCAATCATATCCAAGTTAACTGCTTTTTCAATGCAATCACAACCCAGTCACCAGGCCTACTCCCTTAAGTTGCACATCAACTTGAAAATAAGAGGTCACAAAATGGGCAGTGCAGGTTAGGTTAACCCAAAAATATACAAATTATATAAATTACCTTTCAAACTAGTTAAATGTCTCGTCATTGGGTTGTACTTGAATTTCTAAGTTTTCTTCCTCCTTTGCCGATTGCTACACATAAAAATATACAAAGTATATTAGCAATAAAAATATAAAATTACAAATCTAAAGATGAACACTAATAAGAATATAAACTTACTTCTAAAGTTTGAATGATTGCTTTTGATGTGGACTTAATCCAATCACCTCCACAAACAAGAAGCTCAACCATATCTTTGGTTAGAGAGCTACGATAGTCATCTAAAATGCGTCCTCCGGCACTAAATGCCGATTCTGAAGCAACCGTGGTGATAGGAATGCAAAAAATATTACGAGCCATTTTACTTAAAACCGGGAACTTGCTAGAACTTTGACTCCACCATTTTAACACATCAAATTTTTGGTTCTCCAAATCTAAATAATTAGGCTCCTCTAAGTACACTTCAAGTTCACTTTTTTGTGAAGTTTCAACCGGTATAGATTTGAGAAAAGCATAAAAGTCATCTTCTCTAGCACGAATGTTTTGGGCATCGGTTGATGTGCTTGTGGAGTTGGTCTTAGAAGCCCTAGCCATGTGAAATTCAATGGAGTACTTTTCATAAAGAGACTTTAACTTATTTATTACATCTTCAACTCGATCATTGACCTCATTGGCCGGATACAACCTCTCAAAAGTCCAAGAAATTGACATCTTCTTGAAACGTGGATCTAAAATAGATGAAATTGACATAAGTATCCCAATTTCCCCCCAATACTTCTCAAACTTGTCAAACATAGGTCCACTCATCATATTCAAGAAACTATCATTTGATATATAAGCATTAGTTATCTCCTTTTTCACTTTATAAATCTTAACAAGAAACAAGTTTGCTGTCGGATATAATGTACCCGAAAATAAATTTGTAGCATCCAAAAATACCTCAAGTCATTTGTGAGAGACCATTCAAAGTTAGAATCTCTCAACGCGTAACCTTGAAACGCATGTTTGTAATGAATAGCTGATTCAAGCATTCGATGTGTAGAATTCCATCTAGTTTTTACATCGATGCATAAAGATCGACGGGTGTGGATACCAAGAGTGATAGCTATTTCCCCAAACTTCAAAAGGTGACCCGAAGACTTTCTCAAATACTTGACTCCTTCTCTAATTTTCATAAGACAACAATCAATTGTTCCTAAACCATCCTGTACTACCAAATTTAGTATGTGAGCACAACACCTTACATGAAAAAACATCCCCTTAAAATGCAATTTTCCCTTTCCTTCAAAAGTATTCCTCAAAATTGAAGCAGCCCTATCATTATTAGATGCATTGTCTAGAGTAATGGTACCTATTTTGTCTTGAATACCCCATTTAATTAGACATTCCATGATAGCATCAGAAATAACCTCACCACTATATGGTGGTGCAAGCTTATTAAAACCAATTATG
Organism: Flaveria linearis; assembly: GCA_024085815.1. Lineage (NCBI taxonomy): Eukaryota > Viridiplantae > Streptophyta > Magnoliopsida > Asterales > Asteraceae > Flaveria > Flaveria linearis. The sequence goes on along the minus strand of CM044005.1, from coordinate 91,110,043 downwards.
CTCTTTTGTAATTTCTAGTTAGAGTCAACAAAATGAGCTGTAAAACACATATACCCAACGGTTTGATTTGAAGTCCAACAATCACTAGTAAGAGAGATCATATCAACATTTTTTAAAACCTTTTTTAGCTTCTCTCTTTCTATTTCAACCACTTTTATACAATCCTTTCTGATTGTCGACCTACTTACTTTTTGATAAAGAGGATTGTTGTACTTCATTAACTCATTAAACCAATAATACTCAACAAACGAGAAAGGTAGCTCATGGGCTACGATCATCTTTGCAATAACTTCTCGACATTTCATATGATCATAAGCCCCATTTAAATTAACTTCAGATGCACTATCACTACCAGATGGCTGAAAATTAATGAAACCTTTTGTACCTTTTAACCTTTTCATGTAAGTACATGAAGCCAAATGTCGTAAGAGATGTGACGTGGTCCCTGAACGTTGTGGTACATAGGCTTTCTTACAGTGGATGCACTGATGTTTCTTGATTATCTTCCCTTCTTTCTTCACTTCTATGTCTGAGGCGGTGTGGCCGGTCACCGGTGGTGGTGGTTCTGGTCGGAGGCGGTGTGGCCGGTCACCGGTGGCGGTGGTTCTGGTCGGAGGCGGACAGGCCGCAGGCGTGTCGCAGGGGGTCGGGGTATGGGATGATGTGGCGCAGCGGCTCAAAGCTGAGATTTGAAATGGGTTTTTAGGTTTAGGTTTAATATATATTATATATAATATATATATATATATATATATATATATATATATATATATATATATATATATATATATATATACACACCGAGCCACGAGCCGAGCCACGAGCCCAGCCACGAGCCGAGCCACGAGCCGAGCCACCCCTAGCTCGAGTTCGGCTCGTTTTAAAATCGAGCCGGCTCGGCTCGGCTCGTTTAGGCACGAGCTTTTTCGAACCGAGTTTTTTTCGAGCTTTTTTCGAGCTTTTTTCGAGCGAACTTCGAGCGAACTTCGAGCCACGAACATTTTGAACAGCCCTACGTGTGAGGAGATTTAACCGATTAGTAGGCAAATTCACACAAACATCCCTCAAGTTTCTTCAAACCTACAATAAAAACCTTCAAGTTAGATAACTGTTTTTTTCATCCATATATTGACGCATGACACCTTACAATGTTGATGTTTTTTTTTTATTCTTATATATTATGTCTTACAAATTCCCAAATAGGTCGTCATAACATGTTTATTTTTATTTATATTTTGATGTAAGTTTTGTTTGAAATGGAATAGTTTTTATGATAATTTACAAAAAGACGGAGTAATCAACGTGAATATTTTTCAAAACCTTTTGGTCAATACTTTTTAATCTAAATTTTGATATTTAAAACCGTCATAACTTCATTAGATTTTTACGTACTTAATCACGTTAATATCATCGCTGCAACGAGCCAAATATACTTGCTAGTTAAAAACATTTATGTGCTTATGTTTGACATGTTATCGTTCTTGTTTTGTCGGACAACAAAATTCTCAGATCGCACAAGTCACAACGGGCATTTGGTACGTGTGAACTCCTCATAGTTAACAGGAACCAAGTTTTCACAGTTAAATTTAGGAGTGTTTAAAGAAAAACGAACAACTAAAATAACCAAAAACCAATTCATTAAAAAGACCGAATAGAATTATGAGTTCGGTTTTCGGTTATACAAAATCTTGATTATCCGAATAAACCAAATACTAATCGATTTAATTGGTTTAGTCAGATAACCAAACCAAATAAATAAGTTTAAACGATTTAATCAGTTGAATTCAATTCGGTTAGGCCTATTTCTAATTCGGTTCGGTTCAGTTAACAGTTAATCCCAAGACTTTTTCATAACTGAATAAACTGTTAACCAGACCATTAAACAGACCTCCTTGAATTCGATACCTGATTCGATTCGCACCTCAATCACCCGAATGATAATCATGTGGAGTTAAATGAATACAATTTGAGTTCCATCAAGACAGTCGAGTAGTCGATCATGGGGATTTGTGCAATGACAGAAGGATCTAATGGAAAATATAGAATTAGATAATAAAAAAAACATGTGGGTGTGATGGTTCGACAATAGCACAACCTAGAAACTGAGGATGAAAACGTTGCAAGATCGAGACAATCGTACAAGGTGGACAAAATTGGACAACTCAATCACTTATGATCAATATATACATATGAGAAAAGTTCAAATACAAAGGGAATATTATGTAAAAAGTGTGAGAAGCAATCGGTGAGTGACACGTGACATATTATTAAAAATGGAAGGAGGGGTATTTTAGGAAGTCTAATTTATTAAGATGAAGGCGTGAGATATATATCTGTACGATTGAGGTTTTCAAAATATCAAACGATCGAATTCATCTTACATCAATTTTAATCGTTGAAGATTCAAACATACAAAGTTTCAGCTTACATCAAACGATAGAATTCATCTGTCGAAGATTGCTTTACATCAATTACTTCGCCGATGTCGACGAGTAATTGTCAGATTGGTACGTATGAGGACGATTATATACTGTAATTGACATAGTATGTTAATTTTCGCACCGTAATTTTATCGTTTGGATCATCATTGTGTCTATACCGTCTGATTTCTATGAATTTTATTACTGATTGACATCATCATTGTGTCATAGGTATCATCATTGTGTCATAGGTATCATCATTGTGTCTTTTTGTTCGTCATTGTCTCTTTTGTATCGTCATTGTGTCTAAATAAAACAGTTATTGTGTATATACTGTTAGATTAATCTTGACATTATGAATATGTTTCTATATGTTTCTGTATTAGCGTTCTGTAAATCAAACAATATAAGATAAAATAAGATAGATAAAATAAGACTTGACACAATGACATCATTGTGTCATAAATTTCATTGTGTCATGGTGTTAATGTGTCATATATATTATTTGTGTCATTAGATGCATTGTGTCATTTATATCATTGTGTCATAAGATTCATTGTGTCATAAGACTCATTATGTCACGTTGTTAACGAGTCATATATACTGTGTAATAATATCATTGTGTTATTATATTAATTGTGTCATAAGACTATTGTGTCATGGTGTTAATGTGTCACATATATCATTGTGTCATAAGCTTCATTGTGTCATAATACTCATTTTGTCTTTTTATGACATGCTGTTTTTATTCATATAGATGCTGAAAATTACAAAGATGTTGGCCAACAATGTGTATCCCCAGGTAGGCCAAAAAGAATAAAGTCAGCTCGTGAGTTAGCCATCGAACAAGCAGGAAAAAGTTGAGAAATTGTGGGTTTTGCAAACAACCTGGTCACATTATACGCAATTGCAGTTTATATCTTCAAAACATTAAGGATAAACAAGCTTCAAACAACTCAACAGTTGATTCTATGCCTATTCAAGAATAGGATTCATTGTGTCATAAGATTCATTGTGTCATATACTCATTGTGTCATTATATTCATTGTGTCATTATATTCATTGTGTTATAAGACCCATTGTGTTATATTTGAAGAGTTTTGTTTATGTTTGATTTTGACGATAAAAACAAGTTACCAAAATACTATTGTGTAATGTAAAGCAACATATAGCAACAAATACATGCCAACACATAGCAAAATATAATAGCATGCCAACATACCAAATTACTATTGTTTCAAATTACTATTATGTCAAACTACCATTGTGTCAAACTACCATTGTGTCAAACTACCATTGTGTTAAATTACTATTGTTTCAAACAACCATTGTGTCAAACAACCTGTCAAACAACCATTGTGTCAAACAACCATTGTGTCAAACAATCATTGTGTCAAACAACCATTGTGTCAAACAACCATTGTGTCAAACAACCATTGTGTCAAATTACTTTTTTGCCCCTCCGTCTGTTAGCAGTTTTCCACTTATTTACATGTTTGCCACTGCGTTTTTTTGAACCATTGATCTATTTTAATGAGTTGATCCAATGACCAGAATTACTTCTCACCCTTTTTAAGAAATATAGCCTTTGTAGCATATCATCTCCCTATACATATTACTCTATTGTTATATTAAGAGAGAAGTGAAAGAGACATGTGCAGTATAATTTTTGGGTAATTTTAAATTAGCATAATACTTTTTTGTTTTTGAATTGACCTATGAATTTTTTTTCTTCTTTTGTTTGATTACACATATAGAAAGAAGGAAAAACAACCGCTCAGAAGCCTCTTTTTCTTTCCACTCCATCGTTATTCTTGCCTTTTTTAAGAATATAAATAGATAACTGAATGAATAGCTTCATTTATTTATTTATTTATTTATTTATTTATTTATTTATTTATTTATTTATTTATTTATTTATTTATTTATTAATTTTAGCCAAATTAGTTTTAAAAGTTTTCATATTTAACCTTAACTTGTGTTGTTTTTTTTACTCTGGCCAATAAAGTTTAGATATTAGAGTTTGAGTAAATTGTTGTTTTCTTTCCTTTGCTTTGATCATATTTATCATTTCATTCAAAAATATTTTTACTTGCATTTAGCTCACCAAGTTTAAGAAAAATATCATTTTCATCCTAAAATGTTAGCTTCATTATTTTAAAATATTAAATATTAATCGTTAAAAGGGTACTTATGAAAATATTTACATAAAAACGAAATCTTAATTTATGTTTACGTGTTGCTAATAAAAGTTCATTTACGGAATTCATGGTTTTGGATGAAAATAATAACCTTTCAACCTTGAGGGCCATATGCAAGAAAAAAAATTTGGATAAAGATAGCATATATGACCAAATCACAGTAGGAAAACGACAATTCGCTCTTAGAGTTTGGTCACCAAAACTATGGCCCGAGCCCTTATTCATCTTGTCTCCAACTTCAGCCCAAGCCGAAAAGCTTTCAAACCCAACATCCCTCCCAAGATTAATTTGTTTGTTTGGAAAGCTATGACCGATCGGATTACTACTGCTTTGGCTTTGAGATTTAGAGGGGTTAATATTAACTCTACTATATGTGTTAATTGTAGAGTCACTACTAGAAAAACTGCAATAGATGACGCGCATTGCGCGTCTTCTTTGGGGTCAGATGACGCGCAAATGCGTGTCAAGGAAGGGGTAGTCATAAATGATAGATGACGCGCATCCGCGCGTCATCTGTTTATGACACGCAAAAGATGACGTGCATTTTATGACGTGCAAAAGATGACGGGCATTTTATGACGTGCAAAAGATGACGGGCAATGCCCGTCAAGGAAGGGGTAGTCATAAATGACTAGATGACGCGCATCCGCGCGTCATCTATGAAATTTTTATGACGTGCAATAGATAACGCGCAATGCACGTCATAAAATTAGCTGCATTTTTTAATTTTCTTTTATTTTTAATAAATTTACCTGTTTTTTTCTAAAACAGATTGTCGAATAACATTAAAAGCGAAATCCATTAAATACCAACAAAGATTACAAAAGTTGTTAATTAACAACTACAAAGCATAAAACAAGTCTAAAGTCAATTAGTACCAACACTAATACAAGTCCAATACCATTACTAACACAAGTCCAAATATATCATTTCAGGCCTACATATAAATGAAATTCGATACATAGCGTGCCCTATCTTCACGAACTTCATCCAAATCACCATCAGTGTATTCTTCTTTACCTTCTCCAACCTAAGACAAAACCAATTTCATCAAATTAAACTTGTTAGTTTTGACCCAAAAACCCCTTTATGTAAAACACTTGTAATTTACTTGACTAGTTTATTAATATCAACTACAAGGCAACAACAATGGTAATTTACTTATAAAAACTCAAACATAGATAGTTATGTCTAACAACAATGGTAATTTACTTATAAAAAACTCATACAAGTAAATTACCATTGTACAACTGCAACAAACAATAATATGCTACAAATGGTCAAACCTTCAAAGCAATGATGCATTATTGTACAAAACTTGAGAATACATTACTTGTTGTTCCAACGTCATGTCTATCATCATCAATTCCTAGATACAAGCATTTGCAACCCTAAAAAATAGAAAGGACATAAAAGATCAGGTAAAGCAAAATGCCATGAAATGTTAGGATAGAACAATGAAAGAGCTCACCCCTTTATGACCTTGCGGTAGCCATTTGGCATTCCATGTGCCTTTGTAAAAACTTCCAACAAAGAAACATCAGAAATTGAGCTTAGTGCTTCCCCACGAAACCCAAAGCTTTCTGGAATAGTGTTCATACCACGCAACGGCTCAACCTTAGAAGTTGCTTCAAATAACACAAACGTAACAAAATCATATGACTTGATAAGCAAACTATAAGAATTATTCAGTATTAAGCTATTTGAACTGGATATGCACTCACTAAAATAGCCGTCCATTTTTCATTTTTATACTACAGAAATGCAGACACATATAAGAATATAAAAGTATCCATTTTCACATTAGAAATAAAGTGAATATTACAACCTTTAATTTTAATGCATATATGTCTATGCTCTTGTGCTATCGACTGTCATAAGCAAGTTGACCAAACTCAAAACATTTAGATAGCTTGTATATACAAACATTTAGGAATATGTCGCTTCATATAATATTAGATGTACTTACTCGCTAATTATATTGTTGGTGAATTATCAAAATAAGGTTTTTCAGCATTCATGTTTTAAGATAAAAAACAAACATGAGTGGGACAAGGGCTTGGACTGGGGTCAAGTTACCCCACAATTTTATTATATATATGCAATATTATAAAAAACAGGTGACTTTGTAGGTTTATTGACGATAACTAATATTTAATCACCTAAAAAATAGAATGAGACGTCAACGTAATGAACATGCATATGCATTGTGCATGGAAATGATACAGTATTATGAAAACAATATTCTAATTACCATATCTTTCTCCCAACAACACCAATCCATCTCGTGTAATACCACAACCTGCAAAACTATGTTTAGAATAAAAGAGAAAAACAAAGATGAAAGCCAGGCCACAAGTCACTTGTGAGATAAAGGTTGGTTACCATTGTCTGTAACTTTAATGTAGTTTGTCCCAACACCTACAGCCACAGTTACCTGAGAGAACAAATACTAACTTGAAATTTGTAATTGTAGAACATCAAAGAATAAAATTTAATTTAGCAAACATAACCAAAAATCTAATTATGTGTTCCTAATCATAAACATATACCAAATCTCACCGATACACACGAAGCATGAAAGAAATCATAGGAACAGAAAAGCAGTTCTCATACCTCTGTCAATTTAGTTGTTTAAATCATAAATATGAGAGTGGACTTATGGTTATCTTTGTGGCACCAGCATCAAGACTGTTGAATACCAGTTCTTCTACAACCCTTGTCAAATCAAACAAAATAATGCCAGAACGCATAGAACTACGAACAGATTCTGGCAAAACCTTGATGGCCCTCATCAATCACGCTAAACAAGATCATAACAATACCAACTCTTCATTACTGTTTTGTCTGAACATACACAAAATTCATCATACAATTTATATTTATTAGTAAAACTTCACTACATGCTTACATTACCATTTTAAATCACAAATTCTAAAATTAGTACCTTTCAATCCCATTTACCCCAAACGCACAGCGCTACATATGTGTTGTTTTTGGTGAAAAACCCAGATGATTGAGCTACCCCAAAAATTTTGTGGTCGCCAACAGTTCATCACTCGACTGCTCTATCATAACAGACACAAAACTCATAACGAAATTCATATTTATTAGTAAAAGCCATACTTAGATACTGCATAATTGCATCACCATGTACGGGCAAAACCCTTAAACCCTAGAATTGATATTCTCTTTAATCACATTTTACCAAATACAAAATCAGCCATTTCGCGTCTGCGATTGTTGGAGAAAAACTCAAAATTGGAGGGAAACTACAAGTAGAATTTAATTTATCTGCTATATTCATTCTAAGATTCTTAACGTACACATGTAAGAACGAACACTACGTACACATAGATAAAGCGAGATGTATAAGCAACTATATACATATGTAATGATCGTATAACTGAAGTGAATAAGGAATTAGAGAAAATTAATTTCTTACCGGATGACGGTGGTTGGTGTGGTGGCGACGGTGGTTGCTCTGTTGAAGAAGGTGGAAGAAGTGGTTGGGACAACCAATAAAAAAGGTCTCTGCATCCATCAAAGTTTAGAATATATATTAATATAATTTCAAAGAATTACAAGTATTAGATCCTCACTTTTTGCCAAGAAACTGCCCCATTCGCGCTTCCCATCTGCCACATTTGTGCAATGTCACCCCTCTGTATTTCGAGCTTCCCCTTGAAAAACCAGTGCTTTGTCGTCTCAATATGTGCACAAATTCTTCTTTCGAGAAGTTCGGCATCTGCTCCAACCAACAACAAGAACAAAAACTAATTAAACACAAAGAAGTCAATCAAATCCAATGGATCATCAACCATCTGTTATATAAACCAATCAAAACTCAAAAAGTTCAAACCTGCTTCATATCCTCCTCATAGTCACTTAAACTAACATTGATATCAGCATCAACACCACGGAACTTAATCGTAGCTCGATCATACGCTCTGAACATCACAGTCAACTAATAAAATCTTAACAAACAGCAAAGAAGAAAGGAACAACACAGACAGCACAATATTACAATCAGTTCATCATACCTAGCTGCAGAATGAGCAGTATCAAACCCCCCTAAACACACAACCCAAAACTAAAATCAATCATAAACTTCCAAAATTGTGACACCTCACAATATCAAGCAAAGAATATTGTGAGTTACTGTCACATTAGTGTGACAGTTCAGATGATACAGATGGAATTGATAAACAAAGTGCTAGAAACATTCAAGATATTCCCAAATCAGAAAGGAAACCTAAGATTCTTCTTGTTGAAGATCATGTGATGAATGTGATGGTGTGTGGCATCTGTCACCCATAGACCGTCGATCGACATTGAGCTAGTTAACTCACCGTGTGTGTATTAACGATCCTCACGCATGTTTATAATCTATTTATCGTGTTAACCGAATTATATTCGTGTACATGTTCCATGTGCGTTAACTATCCTTACGTATCTATCATTTTTATATATACATATATATCGTTTTAATCGAAACTCTCGCATACACGTTCGTGTAACAATAAAAATAATAATAATAACAATATCATAATAATAATAATAATGATAATCTAATAATAATAATCGTAATAATAATAATGATAATCTAATAATAATAATAATCATAATAATAATAATAATCATAATAATAACAAATAATAAAAATAAATAAGTTCAGGGGGGTATTTTGTAATTTATGAAACTTCAAAAGAAATTATATAACATAAAATAATAAAAATGAAACCACAGGGGCTGAATCTGTAACTTCGGAATTTTCAAATCCAACCCCGCCCACCCCCCGATTTTCCGGCCGGTCTCCGGCCAAATTCCGGCCAAGCTCCGGCGACGGCTAAAACTTCAAAAATACCCCATTTTAAACTACAAAACCGGTCCCAATTCGTTCGTATACAAGATTCGAACTCAAAGCATTCCTAAAACGCGTTTAATGGTCGATTAAACGGCTAAAACTTTTTCCAACTTTACAACTCGAACGCTCAACGGCTAATTCATCCACTTACACATCCCTTTAATCGAAATTATTCAATCAAATCGAACTTTATCATATTATACATCGAATACAACCTGTAGCATCATCTGAAACGCACACCCACACCATTATCGATCATCATCTTCAACCTCGATCTGCAACTTTATCAACAACCAACATCCGACACATATACACTCAAATTTACATAGGGCTTTCAATCCTAAGTATCATTCGAAGCTGTATGTACGATTAATTGGATTTTCATCAAGGATAGATCCCCATTCGATTTCAACTTGTACCGCGGCTTGTTCTTATCTACCCCATCATCAAATCAAAACAGAAACAGGTAATTAAACACTCTAACATACTCGTTTGCACATGGGGAATCAAAGCCCCATGTTTATTTCATAAATCAATGTCGATTTCGTGTTCAATTTGAGCGATTTCGATCTAGGGTTCGTATGAATATGGGGAAACTGGGTTGACCAGGTTTAAAAATAAATGAAACCAAATACAAACGCGGCTAAGGCCTCTGGTCTACTGGTTCGGGTTGTGCATGGTGACAGTGAGGTCCCGGGTTCGACCCCGGGCCACTACACTTATTTTTTTTAAGCCATTTTAAGCCCCAATAAAATATAGAAAAATTCTTAAAAATTATAAAAATAAATTTTATAAACTTTCCTTATTTAAAATGTTACAAAATGTTTTTCTGTAAATTTATTTTATTTAAAAACGTTAATAATCTTTATAAAATAGTAGTTATAAATATTACAAATAATTATTTTTGTAAAAATAGGCATTATATCGTATTTAACTATGAAATAATCATAGAAAACCATAGAAATTATATAATATATAATTTCACAAATCATTTGTAAATGTAATTATAAGTTATATTTTTATATTTTAATTAATAAATTATTATTGAATTATACGATTTCAAAGAATACATACATATACTCCTTTCGAACAAATCAAAAATACAAGTAATTTCATTACTTGTCCAAAATCCCATTTTAAATCTTAATATCGTTAGGTATGAAATCAAACTCAAATATATATAACTAATCGTGGACATTAAACCAAACCGACTCGAATTCAATCAAACATATCTATTCGCACTGAATATGTTTTAAAGGCTTAGTTATAATCAATAATAGGTATTGATCGTGTTTGATCGTGCATTGCTTGATTCTGTGAAGTCTTTGTGCATTACAACAATTCAAGGTGAGTTTCGTGGCCCCTTTTTATGCTTATACAAGTTTACAATGTTTTCAATCAAATTGGGGGAAAAGTATGCTCACCCGTTTTCAATGCTGTACACTATATATTCTGTTTTCATTCTTGGAATCAATGTGATACTGTTTTGCATGCATACATGGTGTTAATCTATGGAAAACTCAAACAACCATTAATTCCCGGGTTTGGGAACCAACGGTTAGGTATTGGTAGTACTACTGGGTTGGCATGTTTATAATCTATTTATCGTGTTAACCGAATTATATTCGTGTACATGTTCCATGTGCGTTAACTATCCTTACGTATCTATCATTTTTATATATACATATATATCGTTTTAATCGAAACTCTCGCATACACGTTCGTGTAACAATAAAAATAATAATAATAACAATATCATAATAATAATAATAATGATAATCTAATAATAATAATCGTAATAATAATAATGATAATCTAATAATAATAATAATCATAATAATAATAATAATCATAATAATAACAAATAATAAAAATAAATAAGTTCAGGGGGGTATTTTGTAATTTATGAAACTTCAAAAGAAATTATATAACATAAAATAATAAAAATGAAACCACAGGGGCTGAATCTGTAACTTCGGAATTTTCAAATCCAACCCCGCCCACCCCCCGATTTTCCGGCCGGTCTCCGGCCAAATTCCGGCCAAGCTCCGGCGACGGCTAAAACTTCAAAAATACCCCATTTTAAACTACAAAACCGGTCCCAATTCGTTCGTATACAAGATTCGAACTCAAAGCATTCCTAAAACGCGTTTAATGGTCGATTAAACGGCTAAAACTTTTTCCAACTTTACAACTCGAACGCTCAACGGCTAATTCATCCACTTACACATCCCTTTAATCGAAATTATTCAATCAAATCGAACTTTATCATATTATACATCGAATACAACCTGTAGCATCATCTGAAACGCACACCCACACCATTATCGATCATCATCTTCAACCTCGATCTGCAACTTTATCAACAACCAACATCCGACACATATACACTCAAATTTACATAGGGCTTTCAATCCTAAGTATCATTCGAAGCTGTATGTACGATTAATTGGATTTTCATCAAGGATAGATCCCCATTCGATTTCAACTTGTACCGCGGCTTGTTCTTATCTACCCCATCATCAAATCAAAACAGAAACAGGTAATTAAACACTCTAACATACTCGTTTGCACATGGGGAATCAAAGCCCCATGTTTATTTCATAAATCAATGTCGATTTCGTGTTCAATTTGAGCGATTTCGATCTAGGGTTCGTATGAATATGGGGAAACTGGGTTGACCAGGTTTAAAAATAAATGAAACCAAATACAAACGCGGCTAAGGCCTCTGGTCTACTGGTTCGGGTTGTGCATGGTGACAGTGAGGTCCCGGGTTCGACCCCGGGCCACTACACTTATTTTTTTTAAGCCATTTTAAGCCCCAATAAAATATAGAAAAATTCTTAAAAATTATAAAAATAAATTTTATAAACTTTCCTTATTTAAAATGTTACAAAATGTTTTTCTGTAAATTTATTTTATTTAAAAACGTTAATAATCTTTATAAAATAGTAGTTATAAATATTACAAATAATTATTTTTGTAAAAATAGGCATTATATCGTATTTAACTATGAAATAATCATAGAAAACCATAGAAATTATATAATATATAATTTCACAAATCATTTGTAAATGTAATTATAAGTTATATTTTTATATTTTAATTAATAAATTATTATTGAATTATACGATTTCAAAGAATACATACATATACTCCTTTCGAACAAATCAAAAATACAAGTAATTTCATTACTTGTCCAAAATCCCATTTTAAATCTTAATATCGTTAGGTATGAAATCAAACTCAAATATATATAACTAATCGTGGACATTAAACCAAACCGACTCGAATTCAATCAAACATATCTATTCGCACTGAATATGTTTTAAAGGCTTAGTTATAATCAATAATAGGTATTGATCGTGTTTGATCGTGCATTGCTTGATTCTGTGAAGTCTTTGTGCATTACAACAATTCAAGGTGAGTTTCGTGGCCCCTTTTTATGCTTATACAAGTTTACAATGTTTTCAATCAAATTGGGGGAAAAGTATGCTCACCCGTTTTCAATGCTGTACACTATATATTCTGTTTTCATTCTTGGAATCAATGTGATACTGTTTTGCATGCATACATGGTGTTAATCTATGGAAAACTCAAACAACCATTAATTCCCGGGTTTGGGAACCAACGGTTAGGTATTGGTAGTACTACTGGGTTGACACCCCCGCCCTCGACAGATCGGTTAACTTGTGAGTTACCGACTACAGCTGCCAGCTAACAGGCCATGGGTGAATATATTCCGTCAGATTTATATGCATAACGTCATTAGGTTTGGTTGTCTTAAACACATGTTATGTGGTTTGTGCTTACAGTTTGATTCCACATCAAAAATCTATACAGCATCAGTTATATGTTTTAAATTTAAACCTGCGGAACTCACCAACATTATTGTTGACATTTTTGAGCATATCTTTTCAGGTGATCATAATCAAAGAGGATAGCTAGTGCTGATGCCTTAGCAGAGACCCTCAGGATTTCAGTAGTTTTGCATTTGTAATGTATATCATTTGTATTCATTCGTGAACAATGTGTATTTTGGATTTTAGAATCAATAAGACTATGATAGTCGTGGAACTGACTAACCACGACACAAGTCACCATTGTGTCGGGGGACGTCATGACACGAGAAGTTTGCATGTATTATATCTCTGTATTTATACCAAGTGTTATGACGATCCCGTCCGGTCGCATCCTCGTGTTTCCGCTTTAAGCGAGGGTGTGACAGATTGGTATCAGAGCCTTGGTTATAGAGATTTAGGTGGAGAATTCGACCTAGACTATAACCTAAGAACCTTCATATAGAATGCATGCTAGGGATTGTGTGCATTTGATTTTACCTAAAGTCTATAAACTTGATATACAGGTATATTCCTATATACCTAATAATACACAAGTATGTTCCTACATACTTGCTTTTATAAATATACACGTTTTATCCGAATATCCCACAGGAAGACATTATTACTCTTAGACTATCTTCTTGGGATACCTTATTACTAGAACTTTACGCTTGTATGCGCACAACATCATAGTAACAGGGAACTTCGGTGATCACACGTAGTATTGATCTCGGATATTGAATCCGACCCTATCATAGTTATGAGTGAAATTCTAAAAATGTGACGAATATGCAGTTATGATTAGACATACTGTGCTTATGTGCTTATTTGCTATTACATGCTATTATTAGAATACTGGCTCATGGACATAAGGACAATACATTATTTGTGCTTGATGAATCTAAATAATACTATGATGTTAGCTTGGGGTAAGTGAAGCTAAGGGTGATCATGCAAGGTAAATTACCATTACGGGTGCACACGTAATTGCAATTCATCATGCATGAGAAGTCTGGTTAATCTTACCATGAGGTAACGATCATGAGTATCACATGTTTCTATTCTATACCCTAGGGTGCTAGGGTCATAATTCTAGTAAGTCCTTGTTGAAGGCAATCAAACATTGTAAGTCCTTGTTAAAGGCAATCAAACATTGTAAGTCCTTGTTGAAGGCAATCAAACATTGTAAGTCCTTGTTGAAGGCAATCAAACATTATAAGTCCTTGTTAAAGGCAAACAAACATTATAAGTCCTTGTTAAAGGTAATCAAACATTATCAACATTTACTCAAGTCCTGTCCTGCTTAGAGCCTTCATAGTATTTCCAATTATAATATTGACTTTATGAGAAATATCTCCACTTAGCGTTTCAGTAACTACTGATTAATGCTTAGAATGAAAGTGGAATACATAAATGTAGAGGAGTAATGATACTCTCTACACATACAATACGTTATTCTTTAAGATCATGCTAAGGATAAACGGATGTCACGTAACTGGTTTAGGCATCGTTCTAGGTATGCCACGGATGTGGTGGGAACGCTGCGGGGAACCCTATATATAAGCATCCTTGGTATACCAAGAATGTGTTTAAACTGGGCTACGTGATGATCCCGATTGACTGAGGCATGGATTGGTTTGGTTGTAAACTATACATATACGCTTTGTGGATCTTACTACGTCACATTAAACTATTTACACTTTGGAAATGTTTTTCCTACAGTCATCAATTCCCGTGTGGAACCGATGTATAGGTTTGTCTGTAGCCATTTATATACTAGTAAAACCGCCTATACATAAGTTGCGGTAGCTTACATCAAACTTATATTACGTTATTCTTTGGAATGATGCTAAGGAAAATTATGATGTTATGTAACTAGTTTAAGTGTTATTCAAAGCATATCGTGGATGTGGTGGGAACGCTGCGGGGAACCCTATATATAAACATCACCGGTATATTAAGAATGTGCTTAAACTAAGCTACATAATGATCTTGATGGACCAAAGCATAGGTTATTGAAACTTGATGAAAGGAACCATACGTGATTCCTTTATACTTTGATTCCTATCAAAGCACACACAAATCTTAAATCATATTCTAAGGCATTGTGTGCCTAAATCAAATGGTTATCAAAATAAACTTTGAATCGTTATCCGTGGTTTTCAAAATCTCGACAAAGTCTGTGCCTCACCAATAAATACATGCAATGTTGGAAGGGTGGGATGAGTATCTGCTTATAGGTACGCATATATCCAACAAAGATGTGGTTGACTTAAAACTTTGGTCAGTCAACGTATTCGCTTTGATTTATGAATCAAACGATTACACTTGGAATATCTCATTGTTATTATGCCAAATTCCCGATGGTCGTTTCCATGTTGTATAGCTCATATTACCCAAATCTCATAAAATATCTTAATGATATTTCAAAATGTCTACTCGTCAAAACATACCCTGGTTTGGAAACTCTAGCCGTAAGATTGTTACTATTATAGCGCGTGAGGTATACCAATCCTTCTAAATCATCTAAATCAAGACGTGAACCCTGCTCAAATCTCTATTTGTCCTAACCCTCCACATGCTTGTACCTACAAGCATTTCAGCTCTTGCAACCCCACTAAGTTCAGTGGAACCGAATGAGCTACCGGATTAATACAGTGGTTCGAAAGCATCGAGAACACTTCCTAGACACCGAATGGCCTTCAAAACTTTAAACCGTTACTTATGGTTCTCAAATCCTCTTAAGGATGTGTCCCATAACTAAGAACAGGCAGTGCTGTAAAAGGAATTCCTACAACTCGGGGTACTTTGTCTAAGCAAAGTGTAAATGGTGATTTGATTCGATCATTGAATCCATTTACTTAACTCAAAACCCTTGAGATGAGCGATCACTAATAAGCACGCGTGTCTTCAATAAGGTTATGGCTAACCTCATATATTGAGAAGTCCATGAATTCCCTTCGATTGTGAATCGAATGTTCACATCTCATTGTAATGTCGAATCATTCTTGTCCTTGATTTCGCCTTCCTGACTTAAATTATTCAAGATTTGAACATTATCCTAACAAACTCTGCTATCTCAAACCTTGATCTTAAGCTTGTTAGCATGATCTTTCCTTTGTTACATTGATGTAACTTGAAATTTTCCGAATTCATAATTGATATTAATTTTCCTTTCGTCGTTAAGTCAAACTTCATACTGCTTGCATTGTGGGAAATGCAAGAGTTTGCAAGTCAAACTATGACTAAGAACACTCGTATCTCCTAAATGATTCTATCCCATCCAAGCAGGGGAGATTCCCTTACTTTGATGATTCTCTATTTCGATAAATGGTTTTCCATTTGTTTGTTTGTGAAATTTCATCCTCTGGATTAGGGTGACTTCCTTATCCTGAGGATTGACTTCAATTATTCTCATTGAAACTTACATTTCACAAATGACATGATCTCACCAAAATAGGATTGAAACCCCGTATTTTTTGTGACAAATGTCAACCTTCGGTTATTTTCTTGTTATTAGCAAGCTAGGCATGAATTCCACACCTTGATGACTAATCTCAATTCTTGGTCATCAACTCACTATGGTTGTAATCAAGTAACGAGAAGCATGAAGTAACTTGAAGGGTGAACCAATGTTGGTGATTTGACTTATCAAGCCAAAGCATGATCTCTGAACCTGAAAAGAGGCCCGATCGTATTAGGATGATTTTGATTCCAAGCTTGGAGCACTTAAAATTTTTAGATTGATTTCTCTCCCCTTATCCTAGCTATATGGAAACTTTTATTCCTTTCATTTTGAGTTATCATCAAAACGTGGTTGTGCGATGGTAGCATTCCTAAAAACAATCCCTCTGCTAAAGATATTATCAACTCATAAACATGACTTTCTAGTCATATAAATGTTCTCCGCTGAGCTCATGGTTTGTTGAACTACGTATGTAAACTTACTTAGATATTGCTACCTTGCAAAACATGTTTACAAATACCTTTCCTATTATTCGCGTCACTCCTTGAACCGCTTTTGAATCCTTAACCTTGAAGATCATTAAAATTCTATCTTGAATTTGAACAACAAGACTTTAAAAGAGAAGTTCTGGAGAGAGTTACCAGCAAAGAGAGGAATTACTTTTGAGACTGAGTTATTTAGAGCCAAAACATTCTTAATATATGTTGAACCCGTGTTCAGCAAAGATGGGGAGAAAATTGGCGTTAAGTACATGGGCATGGAAATCACTGATCAGGTGAAAAAGAGAGAAAAGATGGCAAAACTAAAGGAAGAAATAGCGGTGCAGAAGGCCAAAGAGACAGAACTTAATAAAACTGTTCATATTACAGAGGAAACGATGAGAGCAAAACAAATGCTAGCAACCATGTCACACGAGATAAGATCTCCATTATCAGGGGTCGTTAGCATAGCAGAAATTCTATCAACAACAAAAATCGATAGAGATTAGAAACAACTTTTGAGTGTCATGTTGTCTTCTGGTGATCTAGTCCTTCAACTTATTAGTGACATCCTCGACTTTTCCAAAGTTGAGTCAGGAGTTATGAAGTTGGAAGCCACAAAATTTAGGCCAAAAAGAGGTGGTGTCCCAGTAGAGGTTATTGGTGATGTCTTACGGATTAGACAAATTCTCACCCACTTGATCAGCAATGCTATCAAGTTTACCCACCAAAGAAAGGTTCAGAGTAATCTTTATGTAATAGCAAACCCATTATCTCACAACGTCAAGAAATTAACCTGCATCCATTACAAATATTCGTATACCGTGGTATGACATTAAAATATCAATCGTTATTCTGAATGATTGATTCATTTTCTGTTTTATTAATATATTCAACCAGCATTGTGAACCCATTCCAAGATCTTCACATAGCGTATTATTCTTAGACCGATGGTTGGTCTAAGTAGAAATACATATTCACAAGATACGCGTTAAGGTCGTTTCAGATGGTGACGTTTGGGATTCTTAAATTCCAACGGATAACCCCTCTTATCATTGCTGGTCTTTCAACGATTTCTAGACTTCACCTTGTCACGAGATTATGCCCTGGAAGTTATGATATTATAAGTCTAACATACCATGGTAACTTGTCATCGTGTTCTAACGTTCTATAATCCAAACCTCAAAGAGAGTCTCGCGATTCTCTGGAAGAGTTCAAATTGGCATACATTATGCCAAGAATCTTGTAACAGATTCTATACAAATGAAACAAAGCCGGATACCTATTGTCAAAGTCCACTGGGAATCTAAACGTGGCCCAGAATTCACATGGGAACGTGAAGATCAGATAAGACTCAAATATCCACATCTATTCATGGATGACGCTCTTGGTCCTAGCACCAGTTGAATTTCGGGACGAAATTCCCTCAACTGGGGGATACTGTGACACCTCACAATATCAAGCAAAGAATATTGTGAGTTACTGTCACATTAGTGTGACAGTTCAGATGATACAGATGGAATTGATAAACAAAGTGCTAGAAACATTCAAGATATTCCCAAATCAGAAAGGAAACCTAAGATTCTTCTTGTTGAAGATCATGTGATGAATGTGATGGTGTGTGGCATCTGTCACCCATAGACCGTCGATCGACATTGAGCTAGTTAACTCACCGTGTGTGTATTAACGATCCTCACGCATGTTTATAATCTATTTATCGTGTTAACCGAATTATATTCGTGTACATGTTCCATGTGCGTTAACTATCCTTACGTATCTATCATTTTTATATATACATATATATCGTTTTAATCGAAACTCTCGCATACACGTTCGTGTAACAATAAAATAATAATAATAACAATATCATAATAATAATAATAATGATAATCTAATAATAATAATCGTAATAATAATAATGATAATCTAATAATAATAATAATCATAATAATAATAATAATCATAATAATAACAAATAATAAAAATAAATAAGTTCAGGGGGGTATTTTGTAATTTATGAAACTTCAAAAGAAATTATATAACATAAAATAATAAAAATGAAACCACAGGGGCTGAATCTGTAACTTCGGAATTTTCAAATCCAACCCCGCCCACCCCCCGATTTTCCGGCCGGTCTCCGGCCAAATTCCGGCCAAGCTCCGGCGACGGCTAAAACTTCAAAAATACCCCATTTTAAACTACAAAACCGGTCCCAATTCGTTCGTATACAAGATTCGAACTCAAAGCATTCCTAAAACGCGTTTAATGGTCGATTAAACGGCTAAAACTTTTTCCAACTTTACAACTCGAACGCTCAACGGCTAATTCATCCACTTACACATCCCTTTAATCGAAATTATTCAATCAAATCGAACTTTATCATATTATACATCGAATACAACCTGTAGCATCATCTGAAACGCACACCCACACCATTATCGATCATCATCTTCAACCTCGATCTGCAACTTTATCAACAACCAACATCCGACACATATACACTCAAATTTACATAGGGCTTTCAATCCTAAGTATCATTCGAAGCTGTATGTACGATTAATTGGATTTTCATCAAGGATAGATCCCCATTCGATTTCAACTTGTACCGCGGCTTGTTCTTATCTACCCCATCATCAAATCAAAACAGAAACAGGTAATTAAACACTCTAACATACTCGTTTGCACATGGGGAATCAAAGCCCCATGTTTATTTCATAAATCAATGTCGATTTCGTGTTCAATTTGAGCGATTTCGATCTAGGGTTCGTATGAATATGGGGAAACTGGGTTGACCAGGTTTAAAAATAAATGAAACCAAATACAAACGCGGCTAAGGCCTCTGGTCTACTGGTTCGGGTTGTGCATGGTGACAGTGAGGTCCCGGGTTCGACCCCGGGCCACTACACTTATTTTTTTTAAGCCATTTTAAGCCCCAATAAAATATAGAAAAATTCTTAAAAATTATAAAAATAAATTTTATAAACTTTCCTTATTTAAAATGTTACAAAATGTTTTTCTGTAAATTTATTTTATTTAAAAACGTTAATAATCTTTATAAAATAGTAGTTATAAATATTACAAATAATTATTTTTGTAAAAATAGGCATTATATCGTATTTAACTATGAAATAATCATAGAAAACCATAGAAATTATATAATATATAATTTCACAAATCATTTGTAAATGTAATTATAAGTTATATTTTTATATTTTAATTAATAAATTATTATTGAATTATACGATTTCAAAGAATACATACATATACTCCTTTCGAACAAATCAAAAATACAAGTAATTTCATTACTTGTCCAAAATCCCATTTTAAATCTTAATATCGTTAGGTATGAAATCAAACTCAAATATATATAACTAATCGTGGACATTAAACCAAACCGACTCGAATTCAATCAAACATATCTATTCGCACTGAATATGTTTTAAAGGCTTAGTTATAATCAATAATAGGTATTGATCGTGTTTGATCGTGCATTGCTTGATTCTGTGAAGTCTTTGTGCATTACAACACTTCAAGGTGAGTTTCGTGGCCCCTTTTTATGCTTATACAAGTTTACAATGTTTTCAATCAAATTGGGGGAAAAGTATGCTCACCCGTTTTCAATGCTGTACACTATATATTCTGTTTTCATTCTTGGAATCAATGTGATACTGTTTTGCATGCATACATGGTGTTAATCTATGGAAAACTCAAACAACCATTAATTCCCGGGTTTGGGAACCAACGGTTAGGTATTGGTAGTACTACTGGGTTGGCATGTTTATAATCTATTTATCGTGTTAACCGAATTATATTCGTGTACATGTTCCATGTGCGTTAACTATCCTTACGTATCTATCATTTTTATATATACATATATATCGTTTTAATCGAAACTCTCGCATACACGTTCGTGTAACAATAAAAATAATAATAATAACAATATCATAATAATAATAATAATGATAATCTAATAATAATAATCGTAATAATAATAATGATAATCTAATAATAATAATAATCATAATAATAATAATAATCATAATAATAACAAATAATAAAAATAAATAAGTTCAGGGGGGTATTTTGTAATTTATGAAACTTCAAAAGAAATTATATAACATAAAAATAAAAATGAAACCACAGGGGCTGAATCTGTAACTTCGGAATTTTCAAATCCAACCCCGCCCACCCCCGATTTTCCGGCCGGTCTCCGGCCAAATTCCGGCCAAGCTCCGGCGACGGCTAAAACTTCAAAAATACCCCATTTTAAACTACAAAACCGGTCCCAATTCGTTCGTATACAAGATTCGAACTCAAAGCATTCCTAAAACGCGTTTAATGGTCGATTAAACGGCTAAAACTTTTTCCAACTTTACAACTCGAACGCTCAACGGCTAATTCATCCACTTACACATCCCTTTAATCGAAATTATTCAATCAAATCGAACTTTATCATATTATACATCGAATACAACCTGTAGCATCATCTGAAACGCACACCCACACCATTATCGATCATCATCTTCAACCTCGATCTGCAACTTTATCAACAACCAACATCCGACACATATACACTCAAATTTACATAGGGCTTTCAATCCTAAGTATCATTCGAAGCTGTATGTACGATTAATTGGATTTTCATCAAGGATAGATCCCCATTCGATTTCAACTTGTACCGCGGCTTGTTCTTATCTACCCCATCATCAAATCAAAACAGAAACAGGTAATTAAACACTCTAACATACTCGTTTGCACATGGGGAATCAAAGCCCCATGTTTATTTCATAAATCAATGTCGATTTCGTGTTCAATTTGAGCGATTTCGATCTAGGGTTCGTATGAATATGGGGAAACTGGGTTGACCAGGTTTAAAAATAAATGAAACCAAATACAAACGCGGCTAAGGCCTCTGGTCTACTGGTTCGGGTTGTGCATGGTGACAGTGAGGTCCCGGGTTCGACCCCGGGCCACTACACTTATTTTTTTTAAGCCATTTTAAGCCCCAATAAAATATAGAAAAATTCTTAAAAATTATAAAAATAAATTTTATAAACTTTCCTTATTTAAAATGTTACAAAATGTTTTTCTGTAAATTTATTTTATTTAAAAACGTTAATAATCTTTATAAAATAGTAGTTATAAATATTACAAATAATTATTTTTGTAAAAATAGGCATTATATCGTATTTAACTATGAAATAATCATAGAAAACCATAGAAATTATATAATATATAATTTCACAAATCATTTGTAAATGTAATTATAAGTTATATTTTATATTTTAATTAATAAATTATTATTGAATTATACGATTTCAAAGAATACATACATATACTCCTTTCGAACAAATCAAAAATACAAGTAATTTCATTACTTGTCCAAAATCCCATTTTAAATCTTAATATCGTTAGGTATGAAATCAAACTCAAATATATATAACTAATCGTGGACATTAAACCAAACCGACTCGAATTCAATCAAACATATCTATTCGCACTGAATATGTTTTAAAGGCTTAGTTATAATCAATAATAGGTATTGATCGTGTTTGATCGTGCATTGCTTGATTCTGTGAAGTCTTTGTGCATTACAACACTTCAAGGTGAGTTTCGTGGCCCCTTTTTATGCTTATACAAGTTTACAATGTTTTCAATCAAATTGGGGGAAAAGTATGCTCACCCGTTTTCAATGCTGTACACTATATATTCTGTTTTCATTCTTGGAATCAATGTGATACTGTTTTGCATGCATACATGGTGTTAATCTATGGAAAACTCAAACAACCATTAATTCCCGGGTTTGGGAACCAACGGTTAGGTATTGGTAGTACTACTGGGTTGGCATGTTTATAATCTATTTATCGTGTTAACCGAATTATATTCGTGTACATGTTCCATGTGCGTTAACTATCCTTACGTATCTATCATTTTTATATATACATATATATCGTTTTAATCGAAACTCTCGCATACACGTTCGTGTAACAATAAAATAATAATAATAACAATATCATAATAATAATAATAATGATAATCTAATAATAATAATCGTAATAATAATAATGATAATCTAATAATAATAATAATCATAATAATAATAATAATCATAATAATAACAAATAATAAAAATAAATAAGTTCAGGGGGGTATTTTGTAATTTATGAAACTTCAAAAGAAATTATATAACATAAATAATAAAAATGAAACCACAGGGGCTGAATCTGTAACTTCGGAATTTTCAAATCCAACCCCGCCCACCCCCGATTTTCCGGCCGGTCTCCGGCCAAATTCCGGCCAAGCTCCGGCGACGGCTAAAACTTCAAAAATACCCCATTTTAAACTACAAAACCGGTCCCAATTCGTTCGTATACAAGATTCGAACTCAAAGCATTCCTAAAACGCGTTTAATGGTCGATTAAACGGCTAAAACTTTTTCCAACTTTACAACTCGAACGCTCAACGGCTAATTCATCCACTTACACATCCCTTTAATCGAAATTATTCAATCAAATCGAACTTTATCATATTATACATCGAATACAACCTGTAGCATCATCTGAAACGCACACCCACACCATTATCGATCATCATCTTCAACCTCGATCTGCAACTTTATCAACAACCAACATCCGACACATATACACTCAAATTTACATAGGGCTTTCAATCCTAAGTATCATTCGAAGCTGTATGTACGATTAATTGGATTTTCATCAAGGATAGATCCCCATTCGATTTCAACTTGTACCGCGGCTTGTTCTTATCTACCCCATCATCAAATCAAAACAGAAACAGGTAATTAAACACTCTAACATACTCGTTTGCACATGGGGAATCAAAGCCCCATGTTTATTTCATAAATCAATGTCGATTTCGTGTTCAATTTGAGCGATTTCGATCTAGGGTTCGTATGAATATGGGGAAACTGGGTTGACCAGGTTTAAAAATAAATGAAACCAAATACAAACGCGGCTAAGGCCTCTGGTCTACTGGTTCGGGTTGTGCATGGTGACAGTGAGGTCCCGGGTTCGACCCCGGGCCACTACACTTATTTTTTTTAAGCCATTTTAAGCCCCAATAAAATATAGAAAAATTCTTAAAAATTATAAAAATAAATTTTATAAACTTTCCTTATTTAAAATGTTACAAAATGTTTTTCTGTAAATTTATTTTATTTAAAAACGTTAATAATCTTTATAAAATAGTAGTTATAAATATTACAAATAATTATTTTTGTAAAAATAGGCATTATATCGTATTTAACTATGAAATAATCATAGAAAACCATAGAAATTATATAATATATAATTTCACAAATCATTTGTAAATGTAATTATAAGTTATATTTTTATATTTTAATTAATAAATTATTATTGAATTATACGATTTCAAAGAATACATACATATACTCCTTTCGAACAAATCAAAAATACAAGTAATTTCATTACTTGTCCAAAATCCCATTTTAAATCTTAATATCGTTAGGTATGAAATCAAACTCAAATATATATAACTAATCGTGGACATTAAACCAAACCGACTCGAATTCAATCAAACATATCTATTCGCACTGAATATGTTTTAAAGGCTTAGTTATAATCAATAATAGGTATTGATCGTGTTTGATCGTGCATTGCTTGATTCTGTGAAGTCTTTGTGCATTACAACACTTCAAGGTGAGTTTCGTGGCCCTTTTTATGCTTATACAAGTTTACAATGTTTTCAATCAAATTGGGGGAAAAGTATGCTCACCCGTTTTCAATGCTGTACACTATATATTCTGTTTTCATTCTTGGAATCAATGTGATACTGTTTTGCATGCATACATGGTGTTAATCTATGGAAAACTCAAACAACCATTAATTCCCGGGTTTGGGAACCAACGGTTAGGTATTGGTAGTACTACTGGGTTGGCATGTTTATAATCTATTTATCGTGTTAACCGAATTATATTCGTGTACATGTTCCATGTGCGTTAACTATCCTTACGTATCTATCATTTTTATATATACATATATATCGTTTTAATCGAAACTCTCGCATACACGTTCGTGTAACAATAAAAATAATAATAATAACAATATCATAATAATAATAATAATGATAATCTAATAATAATAATCGTAATAATAATAATGATAATCTAATAATAATAATAATCATAATAATAATAATAATCATAATAATAACAAATAATAAAAATAAATAAGTTCAGGGGGGTATTTTGTAATTTATGAAACTTCAAAAGAAATTATATAACATAAAATAATAAAAATGAAACCACAGGGGCTGAATCTGTAACTTCGGAACTTTCAAATCCAACCCCGCCCACCCCCGATTTTCCGGCCGGTCTCCGGCCAAATTCCGGCCAAGCTCCGGCGACGGCTAAAACTTCAAAAATACCCCATTTTAAACTACAAAACCGGTCCCAATTCGTTCGTATACAAGATTCGAACTCAAAGCATTCCTAAAACGCGTTTAATGGTCGATTAAACGGCTAAAACTTTTTCCAACTTTACAACTCGAACGCTCAACGGCTAATTCATCCACTTACACATCCCTTTAATCGAAATTATTCAATCAAATCGAACTTTATCATATTATACATCGAATACAACCTGTAGCATCATCTGAAACGCACACCCACACCATTATCGATCATCATCTTCAACCTCGATCTGCAACTTTATCAACAACCAACATCCGACACATATACACTCAAATTTACATAGGGCTTTCAATCCTAAGTATCATTCGAAGCTGTATGTACGATTAATTGGATTTTCATCAAGGATAGATCCCCATTCGATTTCAACTTGTACCGCGGCTTGTTCTTATCTACCCCATCATCAAATCAAAACAGAAACAGGTAATTAAACACTCTAACATACTCGTTTGCACATGGGGAATCAAAGCCCCATGTTTATTTCATAAATCAATGTCGATTTCGTGTTCAATTTGAGCGATTTCGATCTAGGGTTCGTATGAATATGGGGAAACTGGGTTGACCAGGTTTAAAAATAAATGAAACCAAATACAAACGCGGCTAAGGCCTCTGGTCTACTGGTTCGGGTTGTGCATGGTGACAGTGAGGTCCCGGGTTCGACCCCGGGCCACTACACTTATTTTTTTTAAGCCATTTTAAGCCCCAATAAAATATAGAAAAATTCTTAAAAATTATAAAAATAAATTTTATAAACTTTCCTTATTTAAAATGTTACAAAATGTTTTTCTGTAAATTTATTTTATTTAAAAACGTTAATAATCTTTATAAAATAGTAGTTATAAATATTACAAATAATTATTTTTGTAAAAATAGGCATTATATCGTATTTAACTATGAAATAATCATAGAAAACCATAGAAATTATATAATATATAATTTCACAAATCATTTGTAAATGTAATTATAAGTTATATTTTTATATTTTAATTAATAAATTATTATTGAATTATACGATTTCAAAGAATACATACATATACTCCTTTCGAACAAATCAAAAATACAAGTAATTTCATTACTTGTCCAAAATCCCATTTTAAATCTTAATATCGTTAGGTATGAAATCAAACTCAAATATATATAACTAATCGTGGACATTAAACCAAACCGACTCGAATTCAATCAAACATATCTATTCGCACTGAATATGTTTTAAAGGCTTAGTTATAATCAATAATAGGTATTGATCGTGTTTGATCGTGCATTGCTTGATTCTGTGAAGTCTTTGTGCATTACAACAATTCAAGGTGAGTTTCGTGGCCCCTTTTTATGCTTATACAAGTTTACAATGTTTTCAATCAAATTGGGGGAAAAGTATGCTCACCCGTTTTCAATGCTGTACACTATATATTCTGTTTTCATTCTTGGAATCAATGTGATACTGTTTTGCATGCATACATGGTGTTAATCTATGGAAAACTCAAACAACCATTAATTCCCGGGTTTGGGAACCAACGGTTAGGTATTGGTAGTACTACTGGGTTGGCATGTTTATAATCTATTTATCGTGTTAACCGAATTATATTCGTGTACATGTTCCATGTGCGTTAACTATCCTTACGTATCTATCATTTTTATATATACATATATATCGTTTTAATCGAAACTCTCGCATACACGTTCGTGTAACAATAAAAATAATAATAATAACAATATCATAATAATAATAATAATGATAATCTAATAATAATAATCGTAATAATAATAATGATAATCTAATAATAATAATAATCATAATAATAATAATAATCATAATAATAACAAATAATAAAAATAAATAAGTTCAGGGGGGTATTTTGTAATTTATGAAACTTCAAAAGAAATTATATAACATAAAATAATAAAAATGAAACCACAGGGGCTGAATCTGTAACTTCGGAATTTTCAAATCCAACCCCGCCCACCCCCGATTTTCCGGCCGGTCTCCGGCCAAATTCCGGCCAAGCTCCGGCGACGGCTAAAACTTCAAAAATACCCCATTTTAAACTACAAAACCGGTCCCAATTCGTTCGTATACAAGATTCGAACTCAAAGCATTCCTAAAACGCGTTTAATGGTCGATTAAACGGCTAAAACTTTTTCCAACTTTACAACTCGAACGCTCAACGGCTAATTCATCCACTTACACATCCCTTTAATCGAAATTATTCAATCAAATCGAACTTTATCATATTATACATCGAATACAACCTGTAGCATCATCTGAAACGCACACCCACACCATTATCGATCATCATCTTCAACCTCGATCTGCAACTTTATCAACAACCAACATCTGACACATATACACTCAAATTTACATAGGGCTTTCAATCCTAAGTATCATTCGAAGCTGTATGTACGATTAATTGGATTTTCATCAAGGATAGATCCCCATTCGATTTCAACTTGTACCGCGGCTTGTTCTTATCTACCCCATCATCAAATCAAAACAGAAACAGGTAATTAAACACTCTAACATACTCGTTTGCACATGGGGAATCAAAGCCCCATGTTTATTTCATAAATCAATGTCGATTTCGTGTTCAATTTGAGCGATTTCGATCTAGGGTTCGTATGAATATGGGGAAACTGGGTTGACCAGGTTTAAAAATAAATGAAACCAAATACAAACGCGGCTAAGGCCTCTGGTCTACTGGTTCGGGTTGTGCATGGTGACAGTGAGGTCCCGGGTTCGACCCCGGGCCACTACACTTATTTTTTTTAAGCCATTTTAAGCCCCAATAAAATATAGAAAAATTCTTAAAAATTATAAAAATAAATTTTATAAACTTTCCTTATTTAAAATGTTACAAAATGTTTTTCTGTAAATTTATTTTATTTAAAAACGTTAATAATCTTTATAAAATAGTAGTTATAAATATTACAAATAATTATTTTTGTAAAAATAGGCATTATATCGTATTTAACTATGAAATAATCATAGAAAACCATAGAAATTATATAATATATAATTTCACAAATCATTTGTAAATGTAATTATAAGTTATATTTTTATATTTTAATTAATAAATTATTATTGAATTATACGATTTCAAAGAATACATACATATACTCCTTTCGAACAAATCAAAAATACAAGTAATTTCATTACTTGTCCAAAATCCCATTTTAAATCTTAATATCGTTAGGTATGAAATCAAACTCAAATATATATAACTAATCGTGGACATTAAACCAAACCGACTCGAATTCAATCAAACATATCTATTCGCACTGAATATGTTTTAAAGGCTTAGTTATAATCAATAATAGGTATTGATCGTGTTTGATCGTGCATTGCTTGATTCTGTGAAGTCTTTGTGCATTACAACAATTCAAGGTGAGTTTCGTGGCCCCTTTTTATGCTTATACAAGTTTACAATGTTTTCAATCAAATTGGGGGAAAAGTATGCTCACCCGTTTTCAATGCTGTACACTATATATTCTGTTTTCATTCTTGGAATCAATGTGATACTGTTTTGCATGCATACATGGTGTTAATCTATGGAAAACTCAAACAACCATTAATTCCCGGGTTTGGGAACCAACGGTTAGGTATTGGTAGTACTACTGGGTTGACACCCCCGCCCTCGACAGATCGGTTAACTTGTGAGTTACCGACTACAGCTGCCAGCTAACAGGCCATGGGTGAATATATTCCGTCAGATTTATATGCATAACGTCATTAGGTTTGGTTGTCTTAAACACATGTTATGTGGTTTGTGCTTACAGTTTGATTCCACATCAAAAATCTATACAGCATCAGTTATATGTTTTAAATTTAAACCTGCGGAACTCACCAACATTATTGTTGACATTTTTGAGCATATCTTTTCAGGTGATCATAATCAAAGAGGATAGCTAGTGCTGATGCCTTAGCAGAGACCCTCAGGATTTCAGTAGTTTTGCATTTGTAATGTATATCATTTGTATTCATTCGTGAACAATGTGTATTTTGGATTTTAGAATCAATAAGACTATGATAGTCGTGGAACTGACTAACCACGACACAAGTCACCATTGTGTCGGGGGACGTCATGACACGAGAAGTTTGCATGTATTATATCTCTGTATTTATACCAAGTGTTATGACGATCCCGTCCGGTCGCATCCTCGTGTTTCCGCTTTAAGCGAGGGTGTGACAAAAATAGAAGAAGAGAACAAAACGAAAACAGTAACTCCATACTAAAAATGGTAACACAAGGTAAAAGATGAATGAACTTGATGCCCTTACCTAAATAAACTTGTTTCCCACAATCCCTGCATCAAATCACACAAGTACAGATACAAATAATTAACCACATCAATTGAAAGCGAAGTATACACAAAATCATCAACAATAAACAAACAAACTAACTAACCAGATTTGAGACTCCCATCTACCAGTTCTTCGATAGAACGTAACACCTCTGTACTGTGAGCTTCTAGACCTAGGTCCTCTTCTACTCTTCTTCCCCACGGGATTCGGTTGTACGCTAGGCTTTTGCGGTTGTACCTGCACCAATCTCATCTCCTGCAGCTCGTTACTCTCCGGACACAACCACAACGAGTTCGCCGGATTCAACCTCCCAGACTCGTCCCCTCGACTCACCGGAAACAGACACCGAGTCACGAACCCTGACTCAGTCCCAATCTGACTCGTCCTATCTTCCTCATTGCACGCGTTGCTGCTCTGACCACCGGCATCTCCGACCTTAAGATTGTGCGACAGGGGTGGCCGGAGGGGATTGCCGGTGGGTGGTCGATTGTGCGACGGGGGTGGCCGGAGGGGATTGGCCGGTGGGTGGTCGATTGTGCGACGGGGGTGGCTGGTGGGATTGGGGTCGATCGATTGGGGGAACTAAGAGAAAGGCGGGTTAAGTTAAGAGAAAGGGAGGGGGGAGGGGGGTTTCGATATATTATAGGCGGATTAAGTTAAAAATCTTAAAATATGACAAACTAAGATGACACGCAAAAATGCGTGTCATCTTTTCTAAAAATAGTTTAAAATACGACATATATTTTATGATACGCGTAAATGCGCGTCATCTTTTTTCGCGCGTCATCTTTTGCGCGTTGTCTATTAACAGTTTTCTAGTAGTGAGTGTTTTCTAAATATGCGAACCAACCATCTTTTGGCAAAATGTGAATATGATAAGTCAATTTGATGGCAAGCTAGTTTGTCCTTGGATTAAGATGCATATCCCCACCATTTTAGGTTTCTGTCTTGGAGGCTCTACAACATGTGAATATGCAAATTGATGGGAAGGAAAGAAGAAACTGAATCCACGTTGTGTTTCTAGCTACAATGTGGAAGTTGTGGATGGCGAAAAATAAAAAGATATTCAAAGGTAATCTGATTTCATTTAACAGTTGCTTCTGGAAATAAAAGAATTGACTTTCTTTTGAGTGGTCAACCGATAGAAGTTTTAATAATCCTAAGTTTCATTTATTGGTTGGGATTAATCCAAACTCAGTAAATATTTATATATACTTCAAACTTTGAGTTTGTTTTTCTCCAAAGATCTCTTACTAACTGAGAGTTAACACTGTTAATTTTTTAATGACGTGGACTGTTTTCGTGGCCAAAACACAAACAGAAAGTTGAAATCTATCATCATGTTCGTCAATTTGAAACTTTCGCACCCAAAAACCCGTCAATATTCACCTCCTGATTTGAAGCACCGAACTTGTTGGAGGTAGATTTAAGGTGATGATGAAGGTTAAATATTGGAAAACATACCTAATTGAGACTAGGTAGTGCTGGAGTTGAAAAATGGCTCAAAGTTGGCATCATTTCATCAAAAAAATTAATTAACAAGTGTTAACTTTCAGTTAGTAAGAGATCATTAAAGGAAAATATATTAATGAGTTGGGATTAATCCCGGCCAATAAACGAAAATTGGAATTATTAAAATCCAATAACCCTAAAAAATACCCCTCCTTGGTGTTAAATTAAAAAGTTACAATTTCAACTAAAGAGTTTATTTGTGACATTTTAGTCTAATTTCATAATAATTAAAATGGACACTGTCGATACTCAAAACCACACAAACAAGATTTCATAACTATAGTATGACATACGATATTACAAATATATTATATCAAATTTTAGAATTCTAAAACTATTTTCAAACAAATAATGTTTAGATTTTTCAATTATTCGTTCAATCGACCATCGACCATGCATCACGTTGATGCCTAACTAAGAAGACTGATTGAATACTTTGTATGGGTCCTTATAATTGCCACTTCTTGACAGAAAATTCATTTATTACATTTATGGTCCTTATAATTGCCATTTCTTGCAAAAAAATCATTTATTACATTTATGGTCCTTATAATTGCCACTTTCATGGTCCTTATAATTGCAACCTTTGGTTATTTCACTTATTTGTATAATTATTACCACCGACGCCCTTCTATTTTATTTAGTTTTAATTGTTTTGTGTGAATGTTTAACATTTTGTTAATTAGTTTTAAGTTAATAATCATGTAGATTTATTTCTTTGGGATATTATATGTTCTGATCATTGTCATTTGATCGGTCAAAAATATTGTCATTTGATCGGTCAAAAATATCAACCAAAAGAGTACCAATCATTCATATTAGTAAAGATAAGTAGGTCGTTGAATTCACATGGAATCAATAAAAATTATTAGTAATAAGGAAACTAAAAAACGTAAACATTGGAAAAAAAGACTTCATTTTTCGGTTTTAGTAATTGTGAAATTAACAAAATTAAAACTTGCTTTATAAATAATCTTGGGAGAAAATGTAACCCACTTCGGGTTTCACGTTTGGCAAAGTAACGTCATCATAATTTAACCTAGTGAGAAGTCATTAACGTTATCATAGTTTACCTTAGTCGATTTTAGTAATTGTGAAGTTAGCACCGTAACATCTTCGTCTTTTGTGTCTTGATCTCTCGACTTCTGATTTCCGCACAACAACTTTCGTATCGTCCATATTCTTCATGTTTACCTAAAAACACAAAATACTTCAAAAATAACTTCATTTCTTGTGAATTAACAACTAAAAATATAAAAATAAGCATTGTAACATTGAATTTTAACCACCCGATCACATCCTATAATAGTAGTTGTACAATATCTTTTTTTATAAGCTGTTATAGAAATGTTTGATATAAATAGGTTTAGTTGAATTTGACTATTTAATGTAAAATTAGTGAACACAAGCAAATACTTAACAATATTTAGGCAATTTGTTTTTAAGAATTTATATTGTTGGTAGGTAGTAACTTATTTTTAATCATGTAGCCTACACAATATAATGATTTTATCTCATAACATATTTGCTAGATAGTTTCTCTTAATCCTCTAATTTTAGTTTACACACTATATTATATAGCTTAACTTTTAGAAGCTTATTTTATAAAACAGAAAGGCAAGATCTTACTTGAACGCGAAACATAATTTTAAATGAGAATTTTCTTTCAATTTAAGCTCTCAACTTTCATGTCGACCAATCAGGTTGTCGCGTTCACCCTTCATATATTTAGGTGGATTTAGGGGTTTAAAAAGTTAAAAACAAAAAGTTCATATCCGTAACTGTATAAAATGACCTAAATTGTTAATTCGGTTTATGGTTCCACAAAATCTTCCTCATTCGGTTCAATTATCCGAATTAAGTTGAATCCGAATTATGATTTCGATTTTATCGATTGAATACTATCACATCCTGATTTTAGGTTACTCCGAGATTGCAACCAATTGGTACACGTCATCTTCATTTGGTTGTTTTAAAAGACATCTACACATCGGGAAATTATTTCATAATTCATGTTATAATGAAGCGTCTCCGATGGTTGTTAACAAACTTTATATATATATATATATATATATATATATATATATATATATATATATATATATATATAATATATATATATATATATATATATATATATATATATCTTCCTATTCTAATAAAAAGGTATCTTGGGATGACAAGTGTCAATACCACAATCATTCTCACCAAAACTTTCCCGCCTCTCTCTCTTACTAAATAATTACCTTAATTAGTAATAATATTATTTAACATTTTTTCAGATTTAATAAATTAATAAAGAGATCTATTTATTAATGTTATTTCTAAATAAATTTTGCTATCGAGTCGGGGGTCTCTTTGGAAGCGGTCTCTCTACCTAACAAGATAGAGGAAAGACTCGCCTACACCTACCCTCCTCAGACCCTGCTCTTGAGTGGGATATACTGGGTTTATTTGTTTGTTTGTTTGTTTATTTCTAAATAAATATTTTTTATAAAATAATAAATTTATTAAAGCATAAGACTTTTTTAAAAATAGAAAATATTTTAAAATTGGTATTTTTAAAAAGTTAATTTTGTAAAACCAAAATAATTAAATATAGAAATTATAATAGAAAATTTTTAAAAATGACCTTTGTATACAGTTTGTTTTAGGATTAAATATGTATTTCTTTTTGAAAAAAAATAAAAATAAATTTTTAAAAAGTTGATATCACTGTTTTATTACTTATAGTCATTTCTAATACATAATTTCAGTCATATCATATCTTAAAATATTATTTTATAATTAATAAAATTTATTATATTAAATTTTTATTTATTCAACCCGTGTAATACATGGGTTTACTATAGCTAGTATATATATATATATGTATATATATAGGCACACACACACAACATACACACACATATAGGGAGAGATCAAATAAAAACCATACTTTTAAGAGCAACCCAAGAAAAAAAATTCAACCTATTAGATTATTTATAGTTATTTTTATTTTATTTTATTTAAAAGGGCATTTTAGTAAAATATCACCCCCACTATTTTTGGTACTTATTTAATTTAAATGACATGATTTATCTTTCTCATTCTATCATTTATCCCATGTTTCCTCTCCCTCCACAAACCCTAAACTTAACCTAGATTAAACATGGCACCAATATTCACATATGAAGATGATAATTGAGATGAAGAAGATAATGATTAGGTTCATACTTAACATTTTTACTACACGTATGCTATAGTCAATCCATTAAGAAATACACTTTTGATATGAATATAGCACTTCCATGGATGAAGAACCTCAAGTTCAAGATCTTGAACATGGAGAACACAAGTTCAGTATCCAAATCATCCTGAATACTAAACAAGATGATCTTGATTTTTTGGTTGCTACACCACCACAATCGCTATTAACATGGGTTTTCCAGCAAAACTCATGTGATTTTAAGTTCTGGTTCAAGTGTCTCTGGTGGGTATATATATGTTGATAAAATTTTAGTATCATATGGATAGGTACATGTATGTAAGTGATTCTTTGTTATTTACTTACGTATATGTAAGTGATGAAGATCATGACGATGTATATTGTAATTTTGTCATATGGTGATTTGTTTTTTTTGCTAATCTTCAACTTCGTATGATAATGTATACGTAAGCAATTTTGTATACGTGCTTACGTATATGTACCCAGGTTTACGTATTAGCTTGTATGTTTGTATGAATGGTTACGTATGTTCTTACGTATACGTAAGCAGGTTACGTATGTGCTTACATATATGTACATATGGCTGCATGTATTTACCATTGTTGAAATTTCTATAAAAAATTATGAAGATGTACTCTGATGAAAATAATGGTGTAAATTGAGAGAGAGGAGAGATAGAGAGAGATTTTAGAGACTTAGTTAATTAAAAAGGGGATTTTCATATAATCTATAATTTTTTACCTAACATACCTCTACAAACTTTTTATTAAATCCCTTACACAGTTTAATTACAATCTTGCCATTGATAAATCTTAACCGTAGATAAAAGAAATCAAGGGCTACAAAGTGGTTTTTTTGGTTTTTAATTATAACTTGGTTTTCATTGTAACTCTCCCCATATATATATATATATATATATATATATATATATATATATATATATATATATAATATATATATATATATATATATATATATATATATATATATACTCACACACACACACACACATATACATACATACATACATACATACATACTGTCACACCCTCAAATTCTGGGTCTGGAATCTATCACGGAGGGGTGAGCAAACAGGATCGAACACAGTAGTTACACATGAGATGCAGTTATCTATATGATAAGTTTTAGATAACCAATCCATTATTATTTAGAGCATTAGATTTTATACGCAGCGGAAATAAATATATATATTGTTTCTTAACAACACGTCTAATCATATCTTATCAATAACCAATATGTATCTTGAGCTCTTATATGATCCTACGTGCATATCCACAAGCTCCTATTAGATACCTGAGAATACATGTAAAATCAAGTGTCAACACAGGGTTGGTGAGTTCATAAGTAAGTAAAACATAATGATAAATCATCAATTATCATTCAAAGAAGGGTTTATTTTGTGAAGATATGGAACCCTTTTATAAGGTGAACCCGCTATCCCACATACTTACTAAGTACAAGCCCAACAAATCCTTCACATAGGATTTGCCCATGTATCATAGTTTATTTGTATATGGATAGCCTATCG
Organism: Flaveria linearis; assembly: GCA_024085815.1. Lineage (NCBI taxonomy): Eukaryota > Viridiplantae > Streptophyta > Magnoliopsida > Asterales > Asteraceae > Flaveria > Flaveria linearis. The sequence continues at coordinate 91,073,753 of CM044005.1, read as the reverse complement.
GAACCCTTTTAATAAGGTGAACTCACTATCCCATATACAAGCATCAAGCAAAGCACCATCATAGTTCATAAAACAAAAGGGCGTGTTTCATCCCATGAACAGTAATTAATATCACAAATAAAAGTTCCAGTTTAAAAGAGCATGCTTCATCCCAAAACCAAAGTAAAAAGGAAAACACGAGAACTCATAAAATAATCTGAAATTTCAATCACAACATGTATTCCAGCCTCAAAATATTTAAATGGTTAAAAAGGGGAGCAATTACGAACTCACAAAATAATCTGAAATTTCAATCACAACATGTATTCCAGCCCCAAAATATTTAAATGATTAAAAAGGGGAACAGTTATGAACTCACCTCAGTCCTTGTGTGGTGTTGACAAGCTAGTAAATTCCTCCTAAGAAATTATAATTCACATAAGCAAACAAATACAAATCCATAACCTAAATAAGTTAGATCTTGAACCTGGCGTTCAATTGATCTAATGTTTGGTTTTCGGGGATTTGTTATAAACGTATAACTAATCATTTATTTATCTTTGTTAATTCATTAATATCTAAAGATTTATATTTCATAAAATTTGATTAGTTTAATAATGATTTTAACATATCATTATGTTCTAAATAATTTTAGACATTATTTAAACATGTAAGTTTATATTTAATTTTTGTAAGATTTTATAAATATTTAAATTTATAAAATCTACTTTGTGTTTATTTTATCATAATTAATCCATAACTAATAATATAATGTCTATTAATAATTTGATAATTTAAATCATTATTTAGAATCCATTTTTATAAAAAAAATAACAATTTATAACCTTTGTAATATTTATATAAATAAATAAATAAATAAGGTTTTTAAAGAAATAATTTTCCAGAAAATATTATATAACTTCTAAAATAACCAAAGTTTATAAAAATTATTTTTATAATTTTTAATATTTTTTTTTTATTTTTAAAATGTGAAAAAGGCTTTAAAAAAATAGATGTTGGGGGCCGGGTTCGAACCCGTGACCTCCTGTTCACAATCACACACACAAACCAGTAAACCAAGGCATCCAGCCGCGGTTTATTCTTGGTTTCAATTAGTTTTAACCCATGTTAATCCATTTCCCCCGAATTCATATAACCCTAATTCGAATTCGATTCAATTGAACCAAAATCCGAATATGTTATCAGTTGGATTGATGGGGCTTTTGATCCCCATGTAGTAACGAGTTTATTGGTATGTTCAATTACCTGAATTGATTCGAGATGATGCTCAGACTACTTGAAGAACAAACCACGACAGTGAGGACTTCGATTGTTATCCAAACAACAATGATAATCGAATTGGTTGTACAGTAAGCTTCTAAGAGATCCAATGAGCAAAAGCCCTATGTTAATTTCGTGATATAATGCTCACAGGTAGGGATTGACTTAGTTGTAGGTCCGCGATAATGGTGATGATCGAACTGATTGTTTTTCGAGTGTTTTAGATGCAATTCAAAGTTGAGTTTGGTTAGCAATCTTATAATTGACCGTTTGGATTATTTTAATTGCATTATCGCGAAGTGTAGTGCGATTTATGAATTGTAAAGCGGCCGAAAGTGAAGTGGTTGAATAATGCGATCGTGAGCTGTTATTCAACTAATTAAAGTGGGTGTCCACATTCGAATCTGACCCACGAGCGAAATGGGACCGGTTTCGTGTAAAATAGTCAAGTTTTGAATGGGTTTTGGGGTCGCCGGAGGGCCGCCGGAGGCCACCGGAGATGTTGCCGGAAAACCGAGGGATCGGGGTTGAGTTTCAGAATTTACAGAAATGGTCCCTGCGGTTTTGATTGTTATCATTTTATGTTTAAAGTTTTAATTTCAAGTTTCAAATTTTACAAAATCACCCCTGGACTTATTAAACCCAAATTTTTATAAATTATTTCAAAGTTTATTAAACTTTTATAATTTACTATTATTATTATTATTGCCATTATTATTATTATCATTATTATTATTATTAACAATATCATTATTATTATTATTATTATAATATCAAATATATATACATATATATATATATATTTTTTCTTTTAACGAAATTTTTCCGGGTTGTCACATCATCCCCCTGTTAGAGGAATTTTCGTCCTGAAAATTAAGATGTACTGGCAACATCCTTGAACAGGTTAGGACACCTGCGCATCATTTCGTCCTCTCGTTCCTAAGTGAACTCAGGACCACGTCGGGAGTTCCACCGAACTCTGACAACCGGAATCTTGCTATGCTTTAATTGTTTAACTTCCTTATCCATGATTTCAACTGGTGCCTCAACAAGTCTGAGTTTCTCACATACTTGCAGTTCCTTTAAAGGCACAACCAGTGATTCATCGGATAAACACTTCCTTAGATTTGATACGTGAAAAAAAAACATTGTGCACACCACCAAGTTCAGCAGGTAGATTTAATTCATAGGCTACTGGGCAAATCCTTCTGACAATTTCAAAAGGCCCCACGTAGCGAGGGTTCAATTTCCCTCGTTTCCCAAAGCGTATAACTCCCTTCCAGGGAGATACCTTTAGCGAAACTTTATCTCCTTCCTGAAATTCAAGTGGCTTGCGGTGTTTATCAGCGTAGCATTTCTGGCGATCCCTGGCAGCAGCCATGCGTTCTCTTATCTGGACAATTTTCTTATGAGTTTCAAAGATCAACTCTGGACCAGTAAGTTGACTATTTCCAACTTCTGCCAAAGCGATGATCTACATTTACGTCCATATAAGGCCTCGAATGGTGCCGCCTTGATGCTCGAATGATAGCTATTTTATATGAGAATTCTACCAAAGGTAGATGACCTTCCAAGTTCCTTCCAAAATCAATAACACAAACCCTAAGCATATCCTCAAGAGTCTGTATGGTTCTTTAACTTTGACCATCAGTCTGAGGGTGATAGGCTGTGCTCATATCTAGGCGAGTACCTAGAGCTTTCCGAAGTTTATTCCAAAAGATAGATGTAAATCGTGCGTCACGATTAGAGATGATAGACACTGACACTCCGTGTCTAGAGATAATTGCTAAGCAACTAGGGTTAATGCTAAGTTAAAGAATAATTCCAGAAGAATCAAAGCTATTATCAACCCCAGTATCAAATAGATGTGTAGCTACCGATGATAAGGTATGTGCATGAAACAACATTTGGTCTTATCGAATATGGCTTGCTTCAGTCATATAGGTATGACCGTGTGATGTATTACCTTTATTTCCATAATTTAACTATTCTTACTTTCTAGTTATAGTCATTTCCTAACTCTGATCATTTCTAACTTGTCTTGGGGTCCTAATCAACCTAGGGCACACTTATGGTAATGGTCGGAACTCCAACCTTCTTAATGTTCCCGTTTAACACATGTTTAGCTTAATCGTATCAACCAACATAGTTAGGTTCACGACATTGACACTAAAGCAAATCATCTAAACCATCAGAGAGGCTTATTCTACTACTCACTAGATTTTTCCCAGTGTCCTTCTTAATTCTATTTGGTCTAATGTCATAAGGTATGACATCAGTTTTATCAATTCATGGAGTTTGTTAGTATAAAGAGCACGACTTAACCCTACCATTGCATGATTTTAGAATTACAATTCTAACTTTTGCATTTCATTCCTTAAGTAATAGTCCTCAATCACCAAAGCTTTAAACTCATCTCAAACCCTCAATAATCCTATATATAAGCATCACTGGTATACTAAGAATGTGCTTAAATCGGTTACACGACACCCTAATTTTTCTTAGCATTATCCCAGAGAATAACGTAATGTATGTATAGAGAGTATCATCACCCTTCTATATTTCCTGTAGTCCACTTTCATTCTAAGCATTCAATCAGCCCCTCAGTTACTGAAATGCTAAGTGGAAGAATATCTCTTAAAAGATAAAATTAATATCATGAACGGAAATACCATGAAGGTTCTAAGTAGGACAGGACTTAAGTAGTAGTAAATAAACTACAAGCACATAAGTACAATATGTCTAATGATAGCTGCCTATCCTTCATACTTTCAGGATTTCAGGTATAACCATGCCAGGGCAAGTACTAGGGAAACAAGTCTCTCTTTAAATTAGGACAAGTGTAGCTTAGATTACTAAATGGAACACGTCAAGGTAATTTGACCCATTTGCCTTATAGACTTGTGTATTGACCACAGTAACTTCACGTGCTATAATAGCAGAAATCTTACGGCCAGAGTTTCTAGACCATGAACGGATTTAACGAGAAGTCAATCTGAAATATCATTAAGAATTTCATGGAAATTGGGTAATATACTATTCAACATGAAAACGACAATCCAGAATTTGGCATAATAGCAATGAGATGTTCCAGGTGTAATCGTTTGATTCGTAAATCAAAGCGAGTACGTTGACTAATCAAAGTATTGGGTCAATCACAACTTTGTCGAAGACATGCGTACCTATAAGCAGATACTCATCCCGAGAGTTCCCAGGTAAGGTAAACAGGTCCATCAGTTGATTTGGATTTATACGAATACCTTGCCTAGACAGAACACCTCGAGATACAGGCATCACGCTCTTCCAGCATTACATGTTTCAAGTTGTAAGACAAAGACTTTGACGAATTTGAAAACCATGAATAACAATCGAGTTTTGGAGTTTGAAATCACTTGAATTAGGCACACAATGCCTTAGAATATGATTTAAGATTCGTGTGTGTATTGATAGGAATCAAGGTATAAGAGGAATCACATAAGGCATATAACTTCTTAATCTTAGTCAATCTCTAACTAAGGCAATTTACTTTGTGCAACTATTGTGTGTGGCTATAGGCTAGATGCAATTCCTAACTCACTATAACCAATGGCTCTGATACCAATCTGTCACACCCTCAAATTCCGGGTCTGGAATCTATCACGGAGGGGTGAGCAAATAGGATCGAACACAGTAGTTACACATGAGATGCAGTTATCTGTATGATAAGTTTTAGATAACCAATCCATTATTATTTAGAGCATTAGATTTTATACGCAGAGGAAATAAATATATATTGTTTCTTAACAACACGTCTAATCATATCTTATCAATAACCAATATATATCTTGAGCTCTTATATGATCCTACGTGCATATCCACAAGCTCCTAGTAGATACCTGAGAATACATGTAAAATCAAGTGTCAACACAGGGGTTGTGAGTTCATAAGTAAGTAAAACATAATGATAAATCATCAATTATCATTCAAAGAAGGGTTTATTTTGTGAAGATATGGGACCCTTTTATAAGGTGAACCCGCTATCCCACATACTTACTAAGTACAAGCCCAACAAATCCTTCACATAGGATTTGCCCATGTATCATAGTTTATTTGTATATGGATAGCCTGTCGGAACCCTTTTAATAAGGTGAACTCACTATCCCACATACAAGCATCAAGCAAAGCACCATCATAGTTCATAAAACAAAAGGGCGTGTTTCATCCCATGAACAGTAATTAATATCATAAATAAAAGTTCCAGTTTAAAAGAGCATGCTTCATCCCAAAACCAAAGTAAAAAGGAAAACACGAGAACTCACAAAATAATCTGAAATTTCAATCACAACATGTATTCCAGCCCTAAAATATTTAAATGGTTAAAAAGGGGAGCAATTACGAACTCACAAAATAATCTAAAATTTCAATTACAATATGTATTCCAGCCCCAAAATATTTAAATGATTAAAAAGGGGGACAGTTATGAACTCACCTCAGTCCTTGTGTGGTGTTGACAAGCTAGTAAATTCCTCCTAAGGAATTATAATTCACATAAGCAAACAAATACAAATCCATAACCTAAATAAGTTAGATCTTGAACCTGGCGTTCAATTGATCTAAGGTTTGGTTTTCGGGGATTTGTTATAAACGTATAACTAATCATTTATTTATCTTTGTTAATTCATTAATATCTAAAGATTTATATTTCATAAAATTTGATTAGTTTAATAATGATTTTAACATATCATTATGTTCTAAATAATTTTAGACATTATTTAAACATGTAAGTTTATATTTAATTTTTGTAAGATTTTATAAATATTTAAATTTATAAAATCTACTTTGTGTTTATTTTATCATAATTAATCCATAACTAATAATATAATGTATATTAATAATTTGATGATTTAAATCATTATTTAGAATCCATTTTTATAAAAAAAAATAACAATTTATAACCTTTGTAATATTTATATAAATAAATAAATAAATAGGTTTTTAAAGAAATAATTTTCCAGAAAATATTATATAACTTCTAAAATAACCAAAGTTTATAAAAATTATTTTTATAATTTTTAATAATTTTTCTGTATTTTTAAAATGTGAAAAAGGCTTTAAAAAAATAGATGTTGGGGGCCGGGTTCGAACCCGTGACCTCCTGTTCACAATCACACACACAAACCAGTAAGCCAAGGCATCCAGCCACGGTTTATTCTTGGTTTCAATTAGTTTTAACCCATGTTAATCCATTTCCCCCGAATTCATATAACCCTAATTCGAATTCGATTCAATTGAACCAAAATCCGAATCTGTTATCAGTTGGATTGATGGGGCTTTTGATCCCCATGTAGTAACGAGTTTATTGGTATGTTCAATTACCTGAATTGATTCGAGATGATGCTCAGACTACTCGAAGAACAAACCGCGACAGTGAGGACTTCGATTGTTATCCAAACAATAATGATAATCGAATTGGTTGTACAGTAAGCTTCTAAGAGATCCAATGAGCAAAAGCCCTATGTTAATTTCGTGATATAATGCTCATAGGTAGGGATTGACTTAGTTGCAGGTTCGCGATAATGGTGATGATCGAACTGATTGTTTTTCGAGTGTTTTAGATGCAATTCAAGTTGAGTTTGGTTAGCAATCTTATAATCGACCGTTTGGATTATTTTAATTGCATTATCGCGAAGTGTAGTGCGATTTATGAATTGTAAAGCGGCCGAAAGTGAAGTGATTGAATTAATGCGATCGTGAGCTGTTATTCAACTAATTAAAGTGGGTGTCCAGATTCGAATCTGACCCACGAGCGAAATGGGACCGGTTTCGTGTAAAATAGTCAAGTTTTGAATGGGTTTTGGGGTCGCCGGAGGGCCGCCGGAGGCCGGCCGGAGATGTTGCCGGAAAACCGAGGGATCGGGGTTGAGTTTCAGAATTTACAGAAATGGTCCCTGCGGTTTTGATTGTTATCATTTTATGTTTAAAGTTTTAATTTCAAGTTTCAAATTTTACAAAATCACCCATGGACTTATTAAACCCAAATTTTTATAAATTATTTCAAAGTTTATTAAACTTTTATAATTTACTATTATTATTATTATTGCCATTATTATTATTATCATTATTATTATTATTAACAATATCATTATTATTATTATAATATCAAATATATACATACATATATATATATATATATATATTTCTTTTAACGAAAATTTTCCGGGTTGTCATACATACATACATACATACATACATACATACATACATACATACATACATACATACATACATACATACATACATACATACATACATACATACATACATACATACATACATACATACATACATACATACATACATATATATATATACATACATATATATATACATATATATATACATACATATATATATATATATGGAATTTTCAAAATTTTCCTTTATATCTAATTAAAAATATATTAGAGCTTAAATACCCATTATAATATGTCAGTCTCAACGATTCATGTCGATACTCAACGATTCATCATTGGAAAT